>JAMQGT020001453.1:32500-150000 GCA_024447675.2 Pterophyllum scalare | reverse complement strand
ATTGAAAAGGTTAGGACAGGAGCTAAGTGTATCACTGTGTTGCAGTACCTCTTTTTTAAAAACGACATACTGTAAGTGTGAAGTGAGCAACTGGTATAGTTTTGAAAGGGAAATGCCCTTGTTTGACATAGGATTTCAGCTCCTCAATTGTACTGTTTGTTCATACTTCAATAAATATTTACAGCCACCTGCAGACAAGCCAGTTTAACACCTATACTCCTCCCATACACAGCCATGTAATTATAATACTTGCAATACTTGTATTACTAAACACGGCATAATCTTGCTAGGAGGCCTTATTATGAAAAAGATGTAAAGTCGGGTGGAAGCTTATGCTGCTGCAAAAACTGTAGATGTCGCTTAGTATAAATGGTTCACAGATGTGCAAGCTACCCAAAGCACTAATAACAAATTGGATGGTCCCTCTTCTCTTTATGATTGGTCAGACACAAGTGGCATCATAGGGGCTGAAAAATGAAGGTAATGCTTAAATGCCCAAAACTGCAGTTCCTCTAATGGCCACTTAAAGGCCAATTCCAAAAGTGAGTCTTTCCCCACCATAGAGTGCCATGTTAAAATGCAGAGTATTATAGCATTACAAAGCATCTTTGCAGTTTGCTTTTGTTGTTTATATCAACAGTTTACCCTTTCACCCAAAATGGACATGGATTAGGCTTAAAGTTAGTGTCAACACAGGGAGCTGTAGCTCAACTCTCTCTGCGCTTCACCTCCACTAATTCCAATCACTGAACTGGACCTTTCCACCATGTTCATGCTGCCGTTGCCTTCTGCAGCATTTTTAATATTTGTTAATAGTTGCTGGTGCTTAGAGTTTAAAATGTGGGGTCAAAATGGTTGACGTTGCGATTGTTATGTCCATCTTTTATTTACAGTCTAAGTTCAGACCAGAGGGCCATTTTCCACTTTGCTTCATTCAGTCTTAAATACTCCTTTTCTCTGTATGCTAAATCTTTAAATTGCTTTTGTGAAAACAGGGACAAACTGTGTTCAATGTGTTAATGAATTGACACCTGGCCCCAGAGATCAGGGCTACTTAACACTGCTGCACAATTTTACGCAGAGAAGGCCTTATTCTGAAAACTATTCAAACTATTTCTCCACATACTCTTTCACAGATTGATGTCTGTAGATTCAAAAATTGTAGTGCATTCAATGTGAAAACTGTGGACTTGTCAGTCTGCAGCAACAATTGGCCTACCAGCTTTGTTGAATGGCACCATACTTTGTCCTTCAACCAACCTCCTTCTAAAGCAATCTAGGCCAAAGGAAAGGATGCTTTCAACCTTTGCCTAAAAGTGATATGTTATGACAGGACTATTAAAGGATGTGCTTTCAATAACCTCACCTGCTTGGGAACGCCCTCACCAAAAGGAAGTTATTTAACACACATTACCATCACAAAACAATGCTTTGATAACTAAGCCCTTGTAGAAAGCTGCTGCTTTATTTAACTCACTGTGTTGTTCACTGCACTAAATAAGGGTAAAGGAGGAAGAAGTGTGATGGGCAGATTGTATGGCTAAATAACCCTACCACAGAGCTAAGGTTTGAAAAACATGAACCATTCTCACCTGGATGGTCAGAATCGCATCAAATTCATCTAAACTTGTAGTCTTACTTTATAAAACAGAAGTAAAAAGCACCTTGTTCCTTTTTGCCTTGTTTTCTCTATTCAAATTAATTTACAGTACTGTGCAAAAGTCTTGAGCCACCTCATTTCTTTACATTTTGCTTCCAAGGAGCCAAAAGTAGAATGATGAATAAGGCTGCAACAATTCAACAAGTAACTCGAATAACTCGATTACAAAGCTTTCTCCATGCAAATCTTTTGCTTTGATGCTTCGTTTTGAAGCATGACTCTGTAGAGCTAAGTAATGTAAGCGCTAGCTTTCACCAACATTTGCGACTAAAAATACACCTGAAATAGAAACATATTTAGGAGCACACGTGTGAATAAAAAATATTACAACATTAAACCCAAGTAGCTCTCAAATTTTCAACAATAAAGACTGATAACACAACAGCAGCAGTGATGATGATGTTGTGGCGAAGAGCCAAGTGGTGAAGCTATTACAGAGACTGTAAGCTCAGGTGGAGTGAAAGAAAATGTTTTTCTAGCATCCAAAACAGCAGCACTTGGTCCTGTAATCACCATTAAAACCTTTACTGGAAAAACGTTGGAGTGAGTCCTTCATCAAACCACCTGATCAACAAGCTCCAACGTTTAGAAAAGATGACTCTGTAGCTGCTCTCATCTGCTGCCATTTTACACAGCAAAAAATCTTCAATAAAGCTACACAGATTAAAATAAAACCATCCATCTATGCAGATGAACTGTTCAACTCAGTCTGATACCGGTGGTTAAAATCAGGCAGCTCGCTGAAGGCTGACTGCAGCCATCCTGCTTTCTATCACAGAGATACCTGCAGCAAGCAGGGGTGAATCAAAACTAGGGCATGGGGTGTACTAGATCATATTTATTAAATGCTTAAGCAACATTAATTTGCAGATTTAGATTAATATAAATCAATTGCATTAATTAAATTGTATTCATATTTTAAAATGTAAAGATAAAAAGCTTTTGTGTTTTTTTTTCCCCTCAGGCCAGCAAAAATATACATGTGCCAGTAAAACAAAGCACAGGCCAAACCTCAGTTCTGATATGCTCGCTTTACTTCATGCTCCTTTAAAGGCTCACAACCACAAATACTCGCACGTTCACTAGCACACTTAAAAACACACACGTGCACATACACACTAAAACATGTATACATGAACACACCAAATATGCCTCGTCCAGGAAATACCATTATGTGTGTGTAAGTTTGTATATTTTATTTTACATACACATATACATATTTATATATATATATATATATATATATATATATATATATATATATATATATATATATAAATAAATAAGACCATATGGAGGGTTTCACCCCAAATCCAGCACCCTCACACCGTACGCTAAATGTAAGGAAGGAATTCAAGGATCATGGAATCAGGCAGCAGAAACCTGGGAAAGAAGAGGAGCAAGAACAGGAACCATCATGGAAGGACAGGCCTCTGCACGGTATGTACCACTGGCAGATAGAAGAAGTGGCTGATATAGAAAAATCCTACCAATGGTTGGACAAAGCTGGACTGAGAGACAGCAAGTTCTAAGCAAAAGATCGATAGAGGCTGGGGTCTACCACACAGGGCAAGACCCCAGGTGCAGGCTGTGCAGAGATGCCCCTGAGACAATCCAGCAGATAACAGCAGGGTGCAAGATGCTAGCAGGCAGGGCATACATGGAACCCTAACCAAGTGGAACTTAGGGATGAAATCCACAAAAATAGAAGTTAAAAAGGGAATATAAGCCGATTATAATACTTACTGTACTCACTGGGAGGTTGGGGGATCCTTCTAGCAGGCAGAGCTGGCTGTATGTCAGGCTGAGTTAACTGTTGTAGGTTTTCATGAGTTTTGGGTGATCTAATGCGAGGTGGGATCTGTGGAGTTTGGTCTTTCTGCGTGTCATCAGTGCCTGTCTTGGTAGGAGACGGGCTGGAGGACAGAAAGAAACAGGGCAGGTCAATAGAAGCTTGGAAGGGAGGAGAGGAGTCCTCGGACACCCTGGAAATCTCAGATCAGGCAAAAATTCCAACCAGGCAGTTAATTCTATACATCTTCTGTTAGGAAGGCAGGTGTCTACCTTTAGACACTTCCTCTTCTCTAGCTCTTTTTTCACTCTATAGTTAAAACTAAAGTATCCTTATGAGATCTGACTCCAGGCATGAACTAAAAAAAACTCTCAAAGAACTCCATAAAAGAAAATTTAAAAATAGGTGTCCCTCTGGTAATATCATCTAGCACGAACTAAGGACTGCTGCTCTAAAATCCAAGTAATCACTAATAGTAAAACTAATCCCAGAAATGCAAATGCATGTTCCTTTGCTCTCTTCCTGACAGTCTAGTTTTTTCTCCTTACTTCTGGCTTCTGAACCTGTCTCAGTTGAGTGATGCCACCTCAGTGAAAACAGCGCTTTCCTGTGCATATCCAGGAAACACAAATATACAGACAAATATATCTTATGTGTGCTGCCAAGGTCAGAAATTCTGGTGTTCATTTTCAGAAGGCACTGTGTATCACAGAGCTCACCCAGCCCTCTTAATGGGCAAGACCTTTTTGACATTCAGTCACAGCAGGAGGAGAAAAACTGGTTTCTCTCTTCCATTCCCAGCAGCTCTGGCCATGAATTACTTGGTAATCCTACTAAAGTGTTGTTAGCTTATGTGAGCTGAGTCATAACATTCATTGAGGGCAAGCATGAATTTTTAAGCGACTGACAAAAAGGAAATTCCCTGCATCAAGACCACAGACGTCTTCCTAACGGGTCTTCTGGTTCACCCCCAATAGTAGTAGATATTTAGAGATGTGGTGCATGTGAGAGCATCCACCATTGTGTTCTAAACAGTGTGTGCTTTTTGTGTGTATTTTATGTTGTTAATTTATAAAGTCCAACAATAGACTGCAGAATGCACCACACTGTTTGTTAGACTTAATTAAAAGGGGTCAAGTAATTTTAGTACACCTAACAACCTTATTTGAGTATAGGTATGACTAATGTAGTATGTACTTAAATATTGTAATAACATTTGATTTTTTTCTTTTTTTTTGCCGCAATAATCATTACATGAGTATGAAAGAGTGACAAATCTCTAATTAGTACACACAGACATTAAATGCAATTCCTTATGTGCATGTTATGGATTAGGCTAAATATCTCACGGATACTATGGACTTCTCACTCCTAATCCCAACAAGATGTATAATCCTTTTTGGAAAATTCAGGTTCTACACAAGAGGTCAACCTCCAGAGCTGAAAAATGAAGCCAACATGGAAGTGTCAAAAATGCTCTAGGTGCAACTTGAAGATGGCTTCAAAACACAGACAGAAAAAAAAAAAAAACCTGGACACAGCTTTCAGTTCGGAAAAATGAGGTCAGTGCTGAAGTGCCTAAAAATCTGCAGTCTATCTGACAGATAGTGATAGCTATGGTTGCAAAGACACTTCAGTCCTATAGAAGTCTATGGGAAAATATTTTTCCATCGTGACCTATTTAGACACTGTCCTACTGAGTTCCCGGGCTCAGTCACTTGTTTTGGGTCATACAGAATAAAAGACTAAGTCTGTTTTGAAAACCTTGGTGATATGATCTTTCAAAATGGAAAATTGTCTGTGGCATGAAACTGTACGATGACTCCAGGCTGTCCATCACAAGTCGTTTCACAATTGGTCCTCTCTCCTTCTCATCCACAAAAGGAAACTACGGACTCCAAAAAGCTTCAAAATGTAGAGTCCAAAACCAGTGGTTGATGTCATGGTGGCTAGATTCATCTTTTACACTGTCTATGGTTCTACCACATAATCTCTTCCTAAGTGCACATAACCAAAGCTACCTGAAAGCTGTGCAAAAGGCTCCAAACTCCAACAAACTCAGAGTGAACCCAGACACAATGCACAGAAAATTACTGTAGTTCTGGCCTCTTGTATATGCAACCTCACTTCAAAGACCGTCTAATGCAACTGCCCAATTACCACTGATGCCACATCACGCTCTATCTTGATCTAACACAAACTCACCCTCACTGGTGAACACCACCAAACAGAACTTAACTTCCTTCACTGAGCCCTTTCAACTGCGTGCATATGGCAATTGACAGTAGCTGAAAATGTTTTGCACCAAAGATACACGCTTGCTAAGACTTGATGTTACTGGAGATTACACACTGATTCATCAAATACTGTCGCAAATCACCTTATATTCGTCGTTGACTCATCCTTGTTTTTTTTAAATGATGGATATATACTTGACTAAAAATCACGTCAGTTATGAGGCCTTAGCATTAGTCATGAAGACACATAATCCCAAAGACTGCAAAATTAATGCATTAACACAACAGCATATATGCGTCACTTTCATGCTGATGGGAAGTCAGGAGTGAACGTGTATGCCTGGGTTTAGGTCTATCCAGTATTGTGAAAGTTCCTCTTTTTTGAGTGTGGATCACTAAGACAAAATAAAGGTTATCAAACAAAATCTTCAGTTTATTACCTCCCAAATATATTATCTGCACCGTATGCGAGTCAAATGACCCATACTGCAAAATAAATAAGGCTACACTGGTCAAAGCACCAAAGCCAATTAGAATGTGTCAGAAAGGTTAAAATAATTAAGCACCGGTGCCTGTTAAATGCACTCAATTTAAAGTAACAGACAGTCCGCTACTCAACGCTGTTATGTTGCAAAATACCATTAAGTCAAATTGCCTTTGGGTTGAACGAACACAGAACTCCAATGCTTGTTTGGTATGATCCTTCAGGGTGGTAATAATAAAACCATTTTAAAAAATAAAACATTTATGCACCATTTATGTTGGAGGCAGTCCATATGAACAAATGACTATACACGTCAAAGCCGAATTTTATCAACTATATGTATATAGTACTTGACATCACACTTTAAAGCCTAAATAAGAAAAACTATTTTTCAAGTTATTAAAATACCTCTTCACAATGACGGGAAACTGCCTTATTCACACAGTTCCTCCTTTTTCTCAGAGGAAGAGTGCTAAGAGGGCTTTTGCTAGCTTGGATTCTATATTTAAACTCCTCTGCTAGCTCACATACGACAGCAGGCTGAAGACACACTGACTGTTCCTTTGTCCTTCCACGCTATGTGTCTATTAACTTATTTAGGCATTGCTGAACCATTCTCGTGGCAACAGCCGGTACACTTTAAGTCCAAAGTGTGCTAAGCTAACATATGTGTTTACAGCACAGTTACTGTGGTCTTCAATGCAAGCTCAACACAGCCTGTCAGTTCAGCAGCAGCGACCCAGTCTATACATACATGACCTATGCACATTATTCATAGCATGTCTAAAGAAAACAGGCCACTAAATCACTTTACACAGTAAAGTGAAGAGCACAGTTTTTGTCTTAAGAATATACATGACTTGCATGACAGCTAAACATGCCAGGAATGCCTCTGCAGAATACCAACTTAAACTGGATTTGTCTTCTTGACACATATAATGATAAAAGAATATCACTGTTAGTTTTCAAAGCATATGTTCTCAGAACAAGAGAGGCTATCTGATCTCACCCAATATCACTGAAACTATAACCTGCCTTATTCTTGTCAAGGATAAGGCACTTAAGAATAACAACACTTAATTTTTACCGTTCACTATAACTGGCCTAACGCAGCATTAAAACAGCAGAAAACATGAACAAAGCAAAAGAAAAAAAAAAGAAAAAGAAAAAAAGGAAGGTTTCCTTTTTTTTGAAACACTTACATCAAGCAGAGTGACGATGGGGGGAAAGAGAGTGTGAATGCTAAAAATAAGCACAGACAGAGAAAAGACATGTAGAGATATTTGTTATAAATATTACCTGTTCAGACAGTGCTCAAAACGAGTCCTCTTCCATGATGATACAATACAAACTCTTCACAAAGCAGGAGGAAACTAGTTAACCAAGAGGGGGGAGGAGGCAACACAGATGACAGCAGCGAGTGTGTTTGAATGTTCAAGGCTACAAAAAACCCTGACAGTAGTTCCTGGTAATAGATCAGTGTAGTCGTTCTCTCTGCCTTTAATTCTCACTCTCTCTTTCTCCCTGTGTCTCTTACAGAGTTTTTAAACCACTAAATGTGCTTCTCAATCGTGACTTCCTCCCTCCCTCCCTGTAAAGTCAGTTTCCTTTTTAAAAATGCCTGTGTTGCTTATAATAGATCTACTCCAACGTTGGAGGCAAAGCTTAGGTTTTTTTTCATTAAAAACAAGAAAACAAACAGAAACAGTTATTACTGTGTGCTACCAACAGGACTTACACAAAGAGATATAATAAATTACTGCTACAATATCATCAGTGAATGTGGCTAACAATTCTGCTGCTAAAGGGGAAATTTGTGACCTGGGTGTGCTAATTACAAATTCACACTTTTGGAAACACATCAATGTGTAAAAATGACTGTGTGTAACCTGCCAAAAACAACACTCCTTATGCAAAAGATTTAAACTCATATGTGAAGAAAGGCTTACCACAGAACCTTTGAAAAAAGAAAAGCAAACACAAAACAAACAGGGCTCAGTGGTAAGTTAAGAGAGCCTTAAAATAGTCTACAGTTTTACAGAGGGGCTGCTCAAACGTAGTCTTGTTAACATATTTCCGTATTCAAAAAGGCCACTGAGCTTTATGTCCACTCAGTAAGTCAATTGTGCTGGACCCTTTAGTTTCAGGAAGTGTCTAATTTTACTTTCAGGAAGTGTTCAAAAGTCCCCGGTAACATTTTGTGTGTCGTCATGGTAAAGTTGACAAATTGATGCACTTTTCATAATTGGCCCATAGATGGCGCCACAATCCACTAATAACATCTGAGAGGGGTTTTGATAACTTTTCAAAACACCTACAGTTAACAGTGGTAAGTACAGATATTTTCTGGTGAGAGGGCATGTGTGTGTGTGTGTGTGTGTGTGTGTAGCCTGTAAGTTTACTTTTAGGCTAGAAAGAGTGTGTGTTTTTTTTTAAAAATAAACTCAGAATCTTACTAAACTCTGCAAAATTAGGCATCTGCATTCAAATACAGCCTTACCTGTGAGTTCTGGGACACTGAGCAGGAAACCGCTGACGGATTGGTGGAGGGCCTTTAGATGCTGTTCCTGCTTTTGGAGGAAGAGGTGGAATATTTCTGTCATTGATGGGGGAGTGCATGGGAGAAACAGGTAAAGATCCTCCATCACTACTTAGGTGTTGGGCAGGCAGCTGAATGGCTAATGTCTGAGGCCTATTTAGGGTAGAGGGGAGGTTTGGAGGGTAGGATGATGCTTGTGTGGGTATAGGGGAGGAACATGGGGACACAGATTGGCCCTGTAAAGCTGGAGCTCTGACCTCACATCTTTCTAGTTTAGGGGAGCCAGGGGTTTGAACGGAGGGTAAGATGAAGCGCTGTGGAGGGCAGTTGGGTGTGCTTCGAGGGGGAACAGGGGGTAAAGAGGTGTCCGAAGCTGGAGGGGAACTAAGGTGCAACTCGACTGGAGTACTAAAGTGAAACTTAGTCCTTTCTTTTGGCACAGGCTTCTCCCTCTCTCCCTCTAGCCCTCCATTCCTCTCTTTCTCCTCTCTGTTTCTAGGTACCATCTGTCTTTTCCCAGGGACTGGCCGCTCTCCTTCTCCACTGTTCTCCTGCATTCTGGACACTTGTCTTTCTCTGGGGACTGGTTTCTCTCGCATCCTCGGTGTAGGCCTCAAAGTCTCTCCATCTTGTTTCATATTGTCCTGAAGGAGAGATTTTTCTCCTGGCGGGACAGGCACCGGTCTTTCTCCTCCCCAAGACTTCGGCACATCCCGTTTTCTCCAATCTCTCACACTGTCCAAGGGTGTGTGCATCACGATTACCATGTGTTTTGTTCAGACTAGCCAAGATGCGTCTCTGGTGACCTGGCAGGGTGATGCCCATGCACTCCAGCTTATCTGGTGTGAGGCTGCGACACTGTTCTAACGTTGCCAATCCGGCACTCTGAAATGCATCAGAATACTGCTCCAAGCGAAGTACGTTCAGCCACTCCCCCACATTTGCACAAGATTCAGACTGAGACATGGCTGATGTGTTTGCGTGTGCCGCACGTGAGAGAGTCCACGGAGAAAATGCAGACCTCAATGTGTCAGATCATGGTCACACAACCTGTGGAAGAGACAAAACATGAAGATGTGTCACTGCATCCCATCAAGGAACTAACAAGTATCATAGTCTCCAAACAAATGACTTTTTTCCTCGTATCCTGGAAACCTTGTTTTATTTCATAGACTTAAGTTACTTCGCGTTATGCGAGTACGACTCTGGTCCAAATGATGAAAAAACACGTTCTTTGACAAATCCTGGATTGTGAAATATGCCATGTTGCGGTAATATTTATGGTTCTTGAGAAATAAATCACGATTAAAAATGAATAGTCTGATCATAACCGTAATTCAAGATATTGCCATTTTTATAGAAAAGTTTAGTCATTTTGATTTGTGTCACTTAAATCTGTTTACATGTGTGTCTATAAAAAGGTTGAACACACAGTAGGAGACAAAATGGAACTGCTATCTAAGTCTGTTTTCCTTTGGCTATTATGTTATTTTTTTAAGCTGCCAACACTGTCAGTTTTGTTGCACTATCGCAAGAGACCACTTTGGGAGGAAGTGTAAGTGACACACTGAGTATTGGCACAGAACGCATGTTCTCACAGTCTCACTAAATTTGCCCTAAATCTCTCAGTCAAGATCAGCTTAATACAAACAACTGTCATTCCCCTCTAATTAGTATTCTCAGCACACTATCACCATAGGTTACATTTTTCCATCATCTGTGATGACCCAGGCCTCAACCCTATATTTTGGAGAAAAGCAAAACAGACTTTGATTTAATTTTATATTTTAATGTGACTAGTTTTGAAAGTTTCTGTAAGATTTTTCTGCCCCCTGATTATCATGATCTGAGAAAAAACAAAAAACAAATATGACATATTTTCATAGCCTTTCATGACTTCCACCTCATGAGGTTAAATAGCAATATGGACAATGTACATTCTGGTACACTGTGCCACTGTTCAAAATGTCCAAGAACTGTTTATATGCAGATTAATCACAATGTTTGGCCTTTGATTTACAAACATTAGGAAGTATCAGCCACCAGTATTCAAATAATGCAAAACTGCCTGTTTATAATCAGCAGATCAGCAAGGACTATAATGATACATAACCTCAATGAGCTCCAAAATCATCTGTAAAAGTTATTCTTGACTGTTCCATAAGCTTGGACGGTTTATAAATCAATAGTCATATACCTTCTGCATTCACTGCCTTTTATGTTTCTGCCTCTTACTTCTGACCACAAGGGAAGCTGCTGGTTTTCCAGAAAGAGCCGGAAACACAGCCTTCCCTCCACACACCCTCACACACTACACTA
This sequence comes from Pterophyllum scalare, assembly GCA_024447675.2. NCBI lineage: Eukaryota > Metazoa > Chordata > Actinopteri > Cichliformes > Cichlidae > Pterophyllum > Pterophyllum scalare. Next base: position 138,969 of record JAMQGT020001453.1, on the reverse strand, counting down.
TATATCACACTACAGCCATTAAAGAAAATTAATGCGTGTGGATGTGTTTTCAGTTTCTTTTCTGTTCAGCTTAATACAAACGTGTTTCTTTTCCTGACTGAAAATCTAGTGTGCAAAAAAAGTCAGGCTGCCCTCTGGTGCTGCAGTGCTCCGGGGTGCTGTCACCACGGCCCTGGGCTCACCTCCCACTGCACTGCTGGGGTGTGGGAGATCGGGGTGCCTACTGAGCCAGTGGACAGAGCTGGCTCTCTTCTTCCAGGTTTCCTTTTGTCTTCCTGGTCATGTATATATGCATGTATTTGCACTTGTGTGTATAAATGTGTATGTGGGTGTGATTGCGGGTGTGCGTGAGTGCTTGTATGCTTGGCTGGACCTGGGTCTGGGCCTTGTGCCTTGCCTCCTGGCCACTCCTCGCTGGTTACCTCCTTCCCCCCTGCCCCTCGGGGTGTGGGCACCTTGGGGTTCCTGGGTGGGGCTGGATGTTCTGACGTAGGAGTTGACCTGCTGCCCTGGGGGTTGTGGCGCAGGACTGCGTTGGCTTCTTTGGAGTTGGGGGGGGGCTCTGTGGGGGTCGGGTGGTCCTCGGGTGCCCAGTGCTCTGGAGCCCTGCCACCGGCCTGTACGGGGGGCTGGCTTCTCATCGCCTCGGGTTCTCTGGAGCCCTTGCTTCTCGGCTGGGGGGGGGGGCTCCGTCTGAGACCTCCCTCTCCCATCTGCTGGGGTGGGGGTACGGTGGTCTTTGGAATGAGTGGCCGCAGGTCTTCATAGGTCGTACTGGGCTGCTGGTGGCTTGGGCTTCCTGGGACTTTCTTGCCCGCCTCTAGCTTCTGATGGGCGGAGCTGTGTCGTTCTGCCCTCATTAGTAAGTACATTTCATGACACAAAACACTCACGTAATCATAACACAAAATGGTTGGTTTGTGTAACCATGCTTCTGCTTCTTTTTTAAAATATTTTTGTTTTGCCCACACAATTTTAATTTTGCAAATATTGGCAGTTTCTTTTATGTTTTACAAAGAGATGAATTATTTGGTTTACTTACTGGTGCTATTTTATGTTTCTTCTTCTATCTATTTTTTTTCTTCTTTCTTTTCTCCTCTTTCTTTCTCCCCTTTCTCTCTTTTCCTAAGCCTGTCAGGTTTGGCACAATTCTTAGATGTTAGATTCAACTCATTGTCATTGTTAAAAATAACTCAAATAAAATAAAGGGAGACACACTAACAAGAGGAGCCTATAGAGAACCTATAGAGCTCATCTTGAAATAGTAAATATGTTTGGCACAACAATGCATTCAGATCACTGTTCTGTTTGCAAGATCTGCCAGACATGACAGGCTTAAAAAAAAAAAAAAAATTTAAATGCAGTTTATACTTTAAATTAAAACCAATGAATATTCCGGTCGTTGCCTTGTTCTGCAAAGGCCCTGTAATCAGAACAAAACATGTATATTGAGACTAAAAACATTTAACTTGCACAACTTATATAACTTTTATGGCAAGAGTTTTTTATCATGAAGACAGAAAATTGTCATGAAGTTGAATTTAAGTATTAAAAGGTGGATATTAGTATTTGAACAACTGTAAGACTGCACTAAACTAGACTTTCCAGCAGACAAAAGGATCGACATCTTAACCTACATTTATTACTTGTCTATCTGTCTATAGAAATGTTTCTCAAAGTGTGGGGAACACCCCACTGGTGGAGCGCAGGATCATGACCAGTGGGGCACAAACAACCTGGGAGAAAAGTCATGCGGAACAAATGTTTATTCACATTTTCATGGCAGAACAGGGAAATTCACCACATGTACATTAGCGCAGCAACTAAGGAAATCCTCCACCGTCGCCGTGTTTTTGTGTATATAGAGCTCTCATACTGCATCACTTTAATCACTGAGGCAACACCCCCACCCCCACCCCCGTGGGGCTGCTGCAGAGTCTGGCATGATGGAAAACGTTTGAGAACCACTGCTATAGCAGGACCACAAAGGCTGTTGTGGGTACATTGGTGGGTATTTAGTTGAACTGTAGACAGATATTTTTTTCCACAGCCATGCAATATCCAGTCACAAAACTTTACAGGTGTGCAGCTAAGTTTAAACTGAATGGCAAGTGTGAACATTAATTTGGTCTGACTCGTCAATAATTAGTGAAAGCCATCAGAAGGAGGAGGACCCAGGTGTGGTCCGATAACTCACTGGCATCAAGACTAATAATGTAATACTATCTCTAGATGGTTGCTAGTTTTCTTTTGCATGACACAGGGGTTTTTTTTTCTGTCATGTTTAAAATTACATTTTGTTATATGAAACATGAACAGAAGATAAACATCCTAAGAGTGAAATCTGTATTATACAGACACTTTAACTCCATGACTAACAACAGATTACACAAAAGAGAAAATATGTTAAAGTACTATTTAAATCTGATTCAGCTTGGTGATTAGACATGAGGGCTGTTAAACCTGAGTGAACACAGTCACCAGTCTAGTATGAGAAAACACAATGTGCCCATTGCCAATGTGACTGTGTTGAAAATGCATTTCATTTCCTGTCCAAAGTTTTCACTAACAACTCAGAGACCACATCGCAGAGACGGTGTGAATCTTGCTCTCTTCTCGCCAATCAAAATACTTCCTATTTTTGAACTGAGGAACTCGCTAGCAGTCTATACAGTGAATTACAGTCTGATTGGTCTTCAGCCACTTCACTGAGGTGTCACTCACAAAACTGAGCATAAAGTGTCAAAAAGTTAGCAAGTGTCAGCATTTTTAAGCAGACAAGTTATCAGCAGTTTGTTTCAGAGAAGCCCATAACTGGGCTGTGTTTGGGAGTCTGTGTGGTTGTCTACAGGGAGAAACCACAATAAGGGTTAAACACAAATACAGCGGTTGAGCATACCACTTCAGTAATTCACAGTTGTGCCTGTTTAACTTGTTAAATATCTGTAGCCACTGAATAGTGAGTCCATTGCAATAATCAAGATGTGAATATTGACAGTCTTTGTGAGAAGTGAAACAGAATACTGTTCGCACATGAAATCTTTAGTATTGTGCCCATGCACTCCAAATGATGCACTTTCAAAGCTTATGTCAGCTGACCTTGTACCCGGATTTCAATTTGTGCATCTCAGGATAAAAAGCATTATTTTACCAGCTGTCCTAAACCTGTCTGAGTCTTGAAGGCACTTTTAATTAGGTTGCCATTAAACCCACATTCACCTGCCATGTTATTAGGTACAGCTGTTCGAATGCTTATTAACGCTAATAAGGCAATCACAAGGCAGCAACTCAGTGCGCATTTAGGCATTCAGACACAGTCAAGTCAACTTGCCTCTGAGTACCGACTGAGCATTGTTTAAAAGCCACAGCCTACCTCAGTATTAGCAACCACGTCCATCCCTTTATAACCACAGTGATGGCTGCTCCCAGCAGGATAACGTCCCATGTCACAAAACTCAAATCATCTCAAACTGGTTTCTTGAGCATTTAACTGTACTAAACGGCCTCCACAGTCACCAGATCTCAATCCAGCAGAGTACCTTTGGGATGTGGTGGAATGGGAGTCGCATCATGGATGCATAGCTGACAAATCTGCTGCAACCGTGTGATGCCATCATGTCAACATGGACCAAAATCTCTGGGGAATGTTTCCAGTGCCTTGTTGAAGCTATGCCACGTAGCAAGTTCAGTCTGTACTAGTGTATTCTATAGGTAGAACTGTTATGTCACTGCAAGCACTTTTTTTTTTTTACACTTGATAACTGGTTCCTGTTTGCGATTCACTAGGCTGAACGTGAACTGAACCTATCTTTGTACTCGATTCAGAAAGATAACCCTGGACGTGAACTTTTCATCTGACTATCAGCAATACAGCAAACCAAAAATATTTACAAAACTGCTCACGTATTCTTTTAATTGCTGAAAAGGCTGACAATGAGCTTGTGTGAACTCACAAAATATAAGTGAAAATACTTAGTTCCTTGTTAATGCTGCAAATTCAAGTTGCTTATCAGCCACTGACTTCCTTTTTGATATGCTCTGTGCATTTCCTTTTAATTTTCTCTCTTTTATGCAGTTTTCAACCAGCATTTTGAATTCAATTCATCACTATCTCCACTCTCTCCGTTCATCTCCCCCTCCCTCCCACTCAGAGAGCTGCCAATAACAGGGTCTCTGTGCTGCCTTCACAATGGGGCATTTTGTTGCCTAGGCGAGTACACGCACACACTGACAAGAAGGAAGGAAATGCATGATGAAACCCCACTGTTTGAGCCTGCTCATACACTCTAAAACGAGTGCTCACCTAGTGATATTGTGTGTAGGTTGGTGTCTTTGTGTGAGGGGGGTCTTAAACACCCCTTTAATGCAACACACACAGGTACCCAGGGTCCTCCACTGTGCATAGTACTGGCTGGCATCAAGTGTAACTTTGCCTATTGGCTGTATCTGGAGTTTTTAAGTATATAATAGTATTAAGTGATTTATAAGACACAGCAATGTCTCGTAAACTTGAGCACTTATTAACAGAATTTAAGCGGCTCTCTGTAACAATATTACTGACACTTGAAACAGATGACCATTCTTCCTTCCTGCTGTACTTGCATACCCACCACATAAACAGTGTGACAGAGCTGTGTACAGTATGGCACACAGTTTAAGAAAAAGAAAACTGCAAACACCACCATTATATGGCCAGTATTCACACTTTGAGCCACCGCGGTTTTAACCAGTCACAACAACCTTTCTATTTTTTACCACCTTAACGCTTTACTGGAAACAACTTAAGTTTTTATATCTCATATTTAGACAGCCATGAGAATCATTTTAATTCAAAGACTCACTTACATGATCACACTGGTGAATGCACGACAACACAATTTAGGTAAAGCATCTGCCCAACACTACATTCACTAGCCTGGACTAGGCATGTGCCTGATGACTAGTTTGCTAGTCACTTAAACGAGACAAAAAAAAAAAAATCAAATTAGTCAACCAATCTAAGCAGCATCAGTCAGGGATGCAGACCTGGATCGAGGCCGGGGACATCGTAACATCTCTGAAACGGTAAGTGCAAATTAATAAAATCAGTATATGTTTAACCACCTCGTATTTCCAGTATTGACAAGCAAGGGCAGCAACATTTAAAAGTCTAGTCATCTAGTCATGGACATGCTGTTTTTTCACCTCCAAGTGTATATTAAAATACCCGATGCAGCCTGTTGCATCCCTGTGTATTTTTATTTTCACTGTAAAATTATCATAGATAAATATTATTTAAACTTGACTTCACAAAGCCTACATCAACCCAGGCTTAGCTTTTGGAAGGATGGCTGCTTCAGTGTTTAACATGCTTGATGTTTACACTTGTGTGATCATCAAAGCAATAACAATTAATAAATCAGAAAGTAATCAAGTAATCAAGCTCTGATTAACCACTAGTATGGGCCAAGCTAGCTGAATGCTCAACTTTTGATGTACAACTGCAGAAGCGACTACCTCACTCTCTTGGAATATTTTTACAATTCATTTTGATCGACCAGTGGCAGCGCTGGAACTTTTAAAACAACATGATTTGATTGAGCAAAGTTGAACTCTTTTTAACACTTCAACACAAGCACCACAAGCAAACCAAAAAGCAACAGTTCAGGTCAGTAACATGACTGCACCCCATTAGAAAAGAATAAGAAGTCAGACAGTTGTACACTAAAATGTGTACATGTGAAACCTCCGTGAGATGATGGAGACAAGAGAGGATGACCCAGTACTGCCCAGGATAGAAGGATACAAATAGTCACAATTCAAACAATGTTGACCTAATTGCCACAGATACATTTGCTCTTTGTCAGTGGAATCCATGGACTCAATTCGACAAATACACAAACACCTAGCTTTATCATAATGTAGAAAAACAGCATTTCCTCATCCAACCCTGCCACCTTAACATAAAACTTCCCCTTACTGTTAGATTTCGGTATAGACTCACTCTCGGAAAAAGAAAGGGGTCTGCTTAAAGGGCTCATACAAAAAGTGAATTTACAGTTACCCAAAAGCACCAACTTTCCCAAAACCTAATCAAACCACAAGCAGATGAGTGCTGAAGTGTGTGCGCCCAGAGTTCACCCCAACTAAAAAAAAAAGAAAAAGAAAAAAAATCATTATTTCTGAACATAATCCAGCATGCCCCTGAGACCTACTAGCAAGCTTAGATGACTTAAACCCTGTTTACATATGAAATAGCCAGCTAATACTGACTTTTTACACAAACTATAAACACTTAAATAGTTATATTGACCAGTATTTACATATTAAAGGGCAGATATAGACTATGATTCAAAGGACTGTAGGCCAAAGTTTGGACTATGAACTAAGTAAATAATGATGTAATCAGCAATTGCATCATTTTCCTCATGTCAACACACTAACCCCTGCAATATAGTCATGCTGTAAATGCTAAGCTATTTAAGTGGGCATATGCAAACGGAATCCCAAAAAACAGTTTTTCTCCTTATATCCCACTAAATATGAAGAAAATATAACGTATTATGAAAAATGTCGTGTAATTAATGCTAAACAGTCTTAAAGTGCAAACGATGCTGAATTATAATCTGATATTTGACATACTATGAAGTAATATTAATATTAATAGTAATATTAATATAGAGCCAAAGATGGTTTTAATACAGCCCTAATTTGTAAACAATCTACAAAATCACTCTTACACCACAACACTTTGGTTTAGTGTGACACAAGTCACACTAAACCATTTCTCTCTTATGCCATTCTCTCAGGGGTTAAAGGGAAATATTTTTTAATGATGATGTAGACTACTAACAGACTGGGAATGTGAAGAATCCCTGAGGAAAAAAAAAACTACTTTATTAGCTAATTTATGAGGTCATTTTTCAGTCCAGAGCATTGTGAGGGTTTACTGTCATACTGACATTATTGTTGAACTGGTTTCGGTCATAATTTCTGTAGGTTCAGATTTCAGAGTGTGTGTGTGGGGGGGGGGCAGAGTAGCAAAGGAGGAACAGGGAGACAGACAGGGTTACTCAAGCTGATACCTCCTAAGTCTGCATGCAATAAAAGCCTTCCAACAAGCGTGAATTCTTCTAAAACCAAAGATACAGACCAACCCCAAATATCTGATCAGCAGGAAAGCTGATCCTGGCAGGAGCATTAGCAGCTCTGCTGCTGAATTACAGCTTAACCACCCAAACAGTCACTTCATTTCAAAGGCGCTTGCAGGGATTACATGGCAGTGACCAGCTAGCCCCTTCACATGGATAACATCAATGGATAGCAACTTGTATCATGCAGGAATGCATCAATCCAACTTTTCTTAGCTTTGATGTGCTACCAGTACTTTATCTTAGGGTTCCTGCAGATATTGAGCACCAATCTGACACTACATAAGGCTCAACTTAAAAATTATTTTCTGTATGTTTACCTCATTTATTTTCACTAGTCTCATTTCACCTTAGAGTCACTACTAAAGTTGTGCCAGTTTCTCCTTTCACTGCTTTCGGTCTCACTGTCAGAACAGCTCCTCACACACACACAAACACACATCACATGTGTAGCGAAACCAACAAGAGATAGGTGAAGTGAAATTCTATTAATTAAGTTGATCACAGGATGTTATGCTACAGTGAGCGCAATAATAGCTGTTACACCTCACGAGAGTGAGCGAAAGAAGCTGTCAAGAACAAAAAACAAACCACTGTCATCTGAACTCTGTGGTCATGCCAGATCACTTGACCACAGTAAAGCCACAAACGACAGTAGTAAAAACTTTAAAACAAAGCTGCTGGGTTTGTGTACCTGTGAAATACTTCCAAATTGATGACCCTTCACTGTTCATTTTCTCCAAGCAAGGTTAGATCTCCTGTTAATAACCAGTGCAGTGCTGCTGACACTTGGCTGAGCAAACACATGACTGAAATAAATAGATGAGCTCACAGATCAGCTGTTGTCACCAATGCCTGATCTAGCTTTCTGAGTCGGGTTCAGATCAATACAAGATCTACATATATCATGTGGAGTCGTGTTTCTGGCCACTTAATGAAATTCATCTGTCAGTGTAACACCACCTGATCTTTCAGGACAGGTACAGTAAAGCTGCTTGCTCTGCTGCTGCTGCTGCTCGATATACCAGATTTGTACATTTTGCAGCGTCTTAGAGTGATATTGTCCTCATAGGGGCTGCTGAAAAAAAACACAGCATATACAAGAAACATGACTCAGATAACCCATCACCAGACACACTGCTGCTTTCAGCCCACTTTCAATTAGGACTGAATAGTGACTCAGTGCTGCCAGTACAGCAATGCATCTTAACAATGTCCTCTAGAGAGCAACCTTATGTGCACACATGCACGCACACACGCACACTTACCACTAACTCCCAGGGGTGCAACATTTCAGAAGGTTTCCCACAGCAACCCAACCCAGCCGACCTATTGTATTTAACCTAACAGTCCACTGACTAGTCCAAATTCACCAGCCTCTGACAAAAAATAAAAAAAATTTAAAAAGGTGTATGAAGCAATGTGGACAGTACAGACAACTGTAGATATCTGATATCTGAAGCCAAATGGCAGAGAGCTGCTGGATTTGTGTGTACATCCTCAATGTGTGTCAGACACAGACTGCTACAATGTAACATAACTCAGACTCCACCTGTTTGGCTTCTTGAACTCTTTTCAGGAAAAGATGAAAACTGAGCAATGTGTAGACATGATCCAGTCACACTTAGCCATATGTTTTTAGGCCTGTCCAAAAACATCTGGAAACATCTCTTAGATAAAATCTCAGATGTATGTGACACAAGTCCACTGAACCTTGAATGGCTGCCACATTTGGAGGCCCCGATGGACTTCTCTTTATTTCTTGCACGATGGCTCATGAAACTCAGATATAAAAAAAGACTCGGACTGGGTATCTTTTGCATGTCAGGCAATCACTACCCTATGGAGCCACTAACTGCCATCATGTGAACATTGTATGAAAAGCATAATGATACATTTCAGAGTAAAATGACACAACCACTCAACCCAGGGTTCACTGACAAGGTTTACAAAGATTTCAGATGATCAGGTGAACAATAAGAAGTGGAAACAAAGTTAAATTGATATGATTAATTTTTCCTGATTTTTCTTCATTTAGGTCACATTCCACTTGAGTCCTTAATCTTTAACCAGCTCTCTAATACAAAGCCTGCGTGATGCCCATTTGTACCCACGTGAGGAAAGTCAGCAAGTCAGTGGATGCAATGTGTCCTGCCTACTGCACGCTTTATTGAGGCAGCTAAACCAGACTGATCACTTCCACATCTGAAGCAGGCTCTCTGCTGCTGTATGAAAACATGAAACTTTGGACAATATCCCCTCCTGATTCTCGCAGCACTGTTTTGAGTTCATGTCCACATTTGACTGAAATGTGATGGATTTCTTTTTGATCGACGATTTCTCATTTCAGTCCTGTGTAGAAAGCTGCATAAACTGTTTTGTGTAGCAGTTTGTCGTACACTTAAAACACGGACCTCTTGACCGTCTGCTGAGACTGCTCTGCTCTCGACTCGTCTCATTTCAGGGTGATTCAGAAGCAAGTAGGTTGTAATCATGTGTGACAGAGAGAGGGGGAAAAAAGACAGAAGTGACAGACACAAGGGGGATAAAGAAAGATACTGACAGATATTGACAAATACTGCATCTGTAACATGATGTCAATGCCAAAAGTAGAGTTTACTCTGCAGAAAGTCAGTCAACTTAAAACTTGACTATGATTCACTAGACTGCATCTTTTACTGACAGACAGATATGTGCATTTGCATCTTGATAAACATCTTTTAATCCTACATTATGTGACTCGTCGCATGCACATAAAAGCCAAAGGCAGACAGCCACATACTTAGCCATTACCCATTTCCACTTTACTGCAGGACACATAAGGTCAGTAGGGTTATGATACTTTGGCGCAATAATTCTGCATCTGTCCTCCATGGTAGGGCCAAATGTCTTGCTCAATCCCTTTGATACAGCAGCGGTAAAAAACGACTGACTTTCATTTACTTTACAGAGTTTTGCAACTGCTGCGCTGCATAATCATATCTAGTCAGCCACAACGAAGAGGAACATCATTTTCATGGTTCAAGAAACCTGCCTCATCAAAAAAAAAAATACACTGAACTTGTTTTTAAAGAAATGTATTCACCAAGTTTAAGGGTTGACTGATCAAGTCAGTCGTGCAAAATGCTGTCTGTTTTAAAGCCATGAAGCCACAGGCAAATGTTATTCTCCTTCCACTGTAAATTACACAGAATACATTTGTATCTGAAGGGAAATTAGTTCAAAGAAACAGGAAAAACACAGACATCGTTTCCACTGATCTTAATAAGGTCACAGTTTCACTATTGATCACACCTTGAGAACTTCTGTACGTGAACGTAAAGAAATGATCTAAGAGGTGATTCTTGTTCTGGTCCTGGTATACAAAAAGCAGAAACAGGCTGTTTGACAAATCTTCCGCAATTATCTCGCAGGGTTTGGGGCTGATCTCCTGTAACTAAAGCCTGGATGATCACCTGTCATAGCTCCACCTGCTTTTAGACAGTCCAGGGAAATTCTATTTGAGAAGCTCCAATCATGCAGCCGGAAAACAGTTAGTCCATTTCTAAACTTAATTTAACAGTAAAACCGCCCATGCAACCAGATTAGAAAATAATGAATTCCACTGGGGATAAACAGTCACGTCGTAGGCAGTTACCTTTACCATAGAAAGAACAGAGCAGCCTGGGGAAACAGCTGAAGAAACGCGTTCACAGTAATCCAATCAACCTCCTCTTCATCAATCAGTCAAATGCTAAAAGCAGAAGTGGGCTCAGTCGCTGGAGCCTATTGATTAAAAAAAAATCAAAACTGTTTTCTAAGTTCATGTATAGCTGAGTAATAAATTCAGCACGTAAAATAACCTGGACGACAGTTTTTCAGTGCAGACCACCCCGTAATAAGTGCACTTAAAATCGCCGAGTTAATACTTCTCCTCTAAACAGCGGTTCCAGGAAAGTTTCTCTTGTAGGGGGTGAGAAAAAAAGTTTTAAAATCCTTTTACTCACTTACCCTTTCCAGTCTTCTGTGTCTGTCTCACTGAAACACACTGGGTTGGGTTTGTCTTCAAGGAGGAATTAGAAGAAACTGCGTCGCCGAATAGCGAATAACACCTTTTTTTTCTGACGGACGAAGCGCCGCAGCGGCTGCGAGCCTGCATCCAAGTTACGAGCAAGTGACGGAAGTGCCTTTGTTTCAAGATAAATGCACCTATGGCCATTCAGACGGCTTTTTTGCTTTATTTTGAAGGATACCGCTTTGTCTTTTCGGTGTTTTGCTTCCGTAATGTAGTTAACTTCTGTACAGAAGTTCATAAATAGCCGTCAGACCGTCACGTGACCGCCTAGAACATTAGTTTTCGTGCATGTTTCCATTATTACACCGCTTACTTGATACAGCCCGGCTACACTGAGCTGTATATTATTTATAAACTACATCAAAGCATTATTAACTTGTGTTATTCCTCTACTTTATGCCGTGGAGTGTTTCCATCTTTCACTTCTGAAAGCCTCATTGGACGTCCTAATTAAATTTTAATTACACAGCATCCCAACTATTTTTTGTTTGTTTTTGTTTGGAGAAAAAGGTTAATGCATCAATTATCATATTGAATAAATAAAATACCTGTTTAACCTTATTTTCAGTCCACGACTCCAAGTGGTGTTGTTTACAGGTCTAATGTTGTAAATGAATTATTGTGCACATGAACAGAAATATTTTTGAACAGATTTATGGAGGTGATTAAATCAGACTGGAAGATGTTTTTTTTCCAGTTGTAAGGACTTCAGAGAAACCAGAAGAGGGCAACCATTCACCATCAAGATATTGGGGTGGGGGGATCATAAATAGCATCAAGTTTAAAAATAAAATGATAAAGAGGAAATCATATTTAAAGCAGGAAGAGAATCTAAATCAACCTTAAATTATTGAAGATGATCTCTTTGGTTGCATTTCAGCCACTCAGGGGAGAACGAGACAGAGAAGAAAGGAAGCGTCACATTTTCACCATAAATTATGATGTCCCAGTTGACTTCATGAGCAGAATATATCCTACTGGGAGTTTACACAAATTAAAAAGGTTGCATGTTAAGCTCTGTCAAACCTTTAACATTAGTGTTATTTAGGCATCTGTGTGTGTGTGTGTGTGTGTGTGTGTGTGTGTGTGTGTGTGTGTGTGTGTGTGTGTGTGTGTGTGTGTGTGTGTCACTTTTTGTTTTAGTCTTCTGGCAGAGTCATAAGAGAGGCCCCATCACTCATGGGAGGATGAGCAAAAGGGTAATATGTTTTAACCTTGAGGAGCCAGACTGAACCAATAAGTTACTGTTACTTATTTTAATTAGCATCTACAGTAAAGATACAGCAGAGGGACTCAACCACAAAGGTTTGCCAGAGGGAAGGAGATGGAAGAAGGAAGATGAAGAAGAGAAAACAGGTAACAAAAGAAGGGCCATTAAGATAGCAAGATGAATGAGAGGGAAGTAAAAAGTATAGATTTTCTTTTCTTTTCTTTTTTCTTTTTTTTAAAAAAGAGAAATAAATGAATGAGTTAGGAGCAAACCAGGACAAGATGGGAATAAACGAAGGAGAACAAATGGCTGAGATTAAGGAGAAGGAGAAAATGAAAAGAGCAGAGGCAAGAGCAGCAAAGGAAGAGCAGAGATGGAGAAGAGGGAAAGGAAGATGAGGAAAAGAGTGACGCACAGAGGAGGATCAAAGGGGGAAAAAAGGAGTCTGGATGAGGAGAAGATGAAAGGATAGACCAGGTGGTAAAGGGAAGAGGAAATACAGGGAAGAAGAGGAGAAATTGAGAAGAAAAGTAAGGGGATAATACAAGAGATACCGAGAGATGGAGCGGAGTTGCAGAGGGGGTGGGGTGGTGATGAGTCATCACCAGGCTATCAGCCGCGGTGGGCCGGGTCGCTGTGGGGGCAGCAGCGTGACACATATGCAGAAAACGCACACACAGAGGGGTTGCCGGCCATCACACTGCTTATACGTCTCCTCCTGCTGCGGAGGCGGGTGGAAGACAATACAGAGATGCCACTGGGACACACAGTTGTGCACATGCAGCCCTCTTCTCTGACTAGCACATGCACATAATGATGATGGCTGTGCGAGAGGCCTCATTAAGACTCTGAGGATGGATGGATGGTTATAAGGGCAGAGGGACAAACAGTCAATACAGCTGCAGAGGAAAAAAAACAAAGAACAGAAAGGAGTAACACAAGAGCTGTTTACACATCACACTTTTTTCTGTTGCTCACATACACCTTCCTCCATCATTCATACTTTATTGGACAATGCATATACAGGGGCAGATGTTATAAAAAAAGGAACTGATAGAGAGGAAGGTGTGCAAGAAACACGGCCACGATGTTACATCAAAAGTTCACTGCCTTGTCCCTCTTACTGCGGCACAATGATTTGCTCAGCTGGTGTGCTAAATGTAACATCATGCTCCTCCTGTTATTTAATTAGCTCATCACAAGGATAGGAAGGATGGTATTTTCAGTATACCGCACATACTTTTAAGTCTAATCCTACAAATGAAGATTGGGCAGACACCTTGCAATAAATAATCACTTCCTCTGTTACATGCAAGCTCCTGTCATTCTGCATCTCTTTTTTAGTCCTGAGTCGATCTCAGAGTTGCCATGCCAACAGATTGAGGGGATTCCTAATCCTGATCTAGGCCACTGCGCATACACATGGCGCTACAAGTATGCAAGTGCACGGATGGATGCGGTGTGTAAAAGAAAAAAAACCAAAAACACAATAAGGCCGCATGATGTGGTGTTTCCCCTGTTCTAATCATGGCACTGCAGTTTAAAAAGCAGCGGTTTTGCTGCACATCACAGCAGATTGTGTGAATGAGAGCAGAACAACCAGTTGATTAAGTCAGTGACTTTATAAAGTCATTTCAGAATTAACCCGACCATGCAAACCTGCAGGCAATATTGGACATCAACACAAGCAAAGGCAGTGCCACAGACAGACACACACACACACACACACACACACAGAGAGAGAATAAATACTCGGATCACCAGTCAAATTTGAAAACCTTTGTAGGAATCTGTATTTAACTTTTAATTTCTACATACATTCACCCATCTCTGGAACAGAGGAGCAGACAGTACATGTGACTGTAAATGCTGAATGTCTGTGTGTGTGTGTGTGTGTGTCTGTGTGTGCACGCGTATGTGTAAGAGAGACATGGATGCAGGTTGGGATGGGTTTTCCAGCTGCCTTCTGCACACCTGCAAACTAATTATGTGCTTACAAAAGGTGATGGAGGCACATAACGTGGGACTGAAAGACAACTATAGAGAGGAGACATAAAAACTGAGCATGTACACACGTGAATGCATTAGTGTAGTATAAATGAATAGTATGTGTGAATGTGTAATATTGGGGTTTGGACTAAAATGTGCGACTAGTGGCTAAAAGGGTATAATTAAGTCAGATTTTGAGTGACAGCAGAAGGTGCACTGTCAGGTTAGTCTGTAAACATTTTTATCATCACAGCTAAATATATTTAGCTGTTGTGATCTGCATAGGTCCCAATTAGAAAATTGATTATGCTAAAAGTTCTCAGAAGTGATTGTGAAACTGTTGTATGTTGTGTGTTTGTGTCTTTACATTATGTATGTTAGCACGTTAATGAGTTGGTGAAGTACAGTTTTGTCTTTCTGCATGAATGCTTGCCTATATGTGCCTACTGGTATGCCTGCATATGCACTTGCATGTACAATAAGGATACAAGTATGCATGTGTATATATACACACACTTACTAATAGAATCACATACACATACATGCAATGATGCATGTTACAGGTATTCCTACATCCCTGCTTTACTGTTTGTATGAACATATGAGTTTGTGTGTATGTTGCTTGTGCATGTGTTTGTGTCAGTCGCTGTCTTCTCTTTCATGGGCCTCAGCCAAGGAGCTCTCATCAATATTCTCCAGGCTCTCTGCCCGCTGGATGCTGAGCTCAGAGAGTGGGATGCTGGGCAATGTAGTCTGTTCTGGGTACAGCCACGGCTTGAAGCCAGGGTTATGCCTCTGCTTCCACTCTGGATACTTCAAACAGGCTTTGCAGATCTTCTTCATGGCCTAGAAAGAACAAATAACAATAAACAACAGAAGAGAGCAACAACATGTGATTTAAGAGAAATGACGGCAGCAATAGAAAGAATATTTCCAGCAGAAAACCTGGCCAACACACATTCCTGATCAATACTCACTAAAAGGGAGAACAGGCTAAACTCAACAGAGATGAAAAATACAGAGGACAGAAATAGCACCCGCACAAAAATAGAGATGAAGATGGATGAGTGACAGGATAAAGGGAGACAGATGGGAAGCTGTGAGAGATGGAGACATCTACAGAGATAAAAGATGGGCAGGGACACTGAGAGGGAGATGCTGGGAGATGATCTTGTGGAGAACCACAGGAACAGAAAAAATTGTATTTTTTTCCAGATATAAGAGCCAAATCATCGGAGACCTTCACACATTTCTCATAGTGCCAAATGTGAGAGCATTGGCCTATATACTTATTTATTATGAGTAAGAGCATAACCATATGTGCCTGAAGTGCAGACTTTCAACTTTACTACAGCCACCTTCACTTGTTACTTGTTTGTGGTTCTCTCTGCCTCTTGTTTTGAATTTTATAAATGAAAAGCATGCTCTATTGGGCTGAGATCAGGTGACTGACTTGGCCATTGAAGAATATCCCATTTCTGTCCCTTACACTTCACAATTCATCCTGCTGCTTCTATCAGCAGCCACATCATCAGTAAACACCAGTGACCTGGTTTCACTGGCAGCCAAACATGCCCATGAAATAGCACCACCTCCACCATTGTTGACAGATAATGAGGTATGCTTCAGATCTCTCCATCTCCATAATTTTCTCTTCCCATCATTCTGCTACATGTTAATCTTGGTTTCATCTGTCCAAGGAATATTTTCAAGGCTGTGTGGGCTCTTTTAGATATTTTCTGGCAAAGTCTAATCTGACCTTTTTGTTCTTGAGTGTAATCAGTGGTTTGCACCTTGTTGTAAACTTTCTGTATTTCCATTCATGAAGGTGTCTCTTGATTGCAGACCTTGATAGTGATACAACTCGAGAGTGTTCTCGACTTGGTTAGATGTTGTGAAGCTGTTTTTCTTAACCATGGAAACAATTCTGTCATCATGTACATCAGTTGTCGTCAGTGCTCTTTCAGGTCTTCTGGTGTTGCTGAACTGGCCAGTGCATTCCTTCTTTTTGAGAATGAACAAGATTGTTGATTTGGCCACTCCTAAAGTTTTTGCTGTCTGATAGGTTTAATTTTTTGTTCAGCCTAATGATGACCCCTCTCTCACTTGCACTGCTATCTCTTTGGACGTTATATTGAATGGTCCAGTGTACAGCAAACAAAGGTCAACACTTGGAATCAAGTCCAGATCTTTTATTTGCTTAATCTGTCATGAAGTAACGAGAGAACAGGCCTCACCTGATCAAAAAAATCTGCTCGCAATCAATTGTCCAATTAGTTTTAACCCTCTGAAAAAGGAGGACTATGTATGAAAATTGCTGTAATTCCCAAACGGTTAATACAACATTTTTGTCAACATACCTTGAATTAAAGCTGGAAATATGCACTTCAACCACATCGTGACTGTTTGCTAAAATCCACCATGGTGATGCACAGAGGGAAAATTTAAAAAAATGTATCATTGTCCAAATACTTATGGACCTAACTGTATTCCCATATTGATATTTTGACGCTCTCCCAATATGAATAATTTCAAAAAACTTAAACAAAATGCAGGCTATTATTAAAAAAATGAACAATAAAAATCATTAAAAAAATTTTAAATGTAAAACAAATCTCTGAAAGCACAGTTAAAAATAAAATCTTCCTGTTTATTCTGTTCAAGTCTTCATTTTTCCCTGAAGGGAATTCCCCATCACAGGGTGCTCTCTAGTGAATCATTGCCCTATTTTAATAAACATATAAAACAGATGCCCTCAAACTCAAAAATACTGTAAACTCCATCTATTTGGAATGTAGTTTAATTATAAAAGGTCTGCATATTTTCTCATGGTGACAGGCACTGTGCTGAGTGGAACTGCGGATTATCACACAGTCAAACACACAAAACATTCACAGGATCTTTGTTAATCTGCACATATTACTTACGCACGGAGCCAGAAAGTGGGAAGACTTGTTGACAACCCACTTGGGTAACGAACCTGTAAAGAAAGTCAGAGTGAGCAGAGGATTGTGGATGAAAGTTGGAGAGTGACAGAATCTGCTTTATTTCATGTTGCCAGGATCAAAGTGAGGCTTAGTAACTTAGTAACTACTCACTGCACCCATATGTCTCTCTCTCATACATGCATGGACAACACACACACACACACACACACACACACACACACACACACACACACACACACACACACACACACACATTAGCAGTAGATAATTAAAAAGAGTTACACAATCAGCACTTGCTTGCATGTGATCAGCAGTTAAGAAGCGGAGTAAATGCAGAATAAGAGAACTAGAGTAACTGATAGAAAAAGTGAAGTCGAAAGAAGAAGAGTGAGCGAGAGAGCACGAGAGAGAGGTGAGAGACTGTCCTTCATATGGTTACTATGGCTACAAATTTTGACATAAAGACAGGGCAATGAATAATTCATAGAACATAGAGTTAAGTACCTAGGTGAGTGTGCCGGTGTATTCCTCTCCTTTTGTGTGTGCTCTGTTTGATTTTGTCCTTGTGTGCTGAACACCTGTGTGTGTGCGTGTGTGTGTGTGTGTGTGTGTGTGTGTGTGTGTGTGAGACATAGTTACCTCGTGGATCTACCTGGGCCATATAAGTGAGGATACAGCTATTAGGTCCCTGGTTCTGGATCATGTAGCCAGTCTGAATGGAAACTGCACGCACCATGTCCTTTTTAGGTGGGTATTTCTGTGGAGACAGCACACACAAAGTCAAAAGCATAAACAAATAGGTTGGGGAACCCGCTAAATACTTTTTTCACAAGGTTCAAATGAAAAACCAACTTACTTCCTGACAAACTTATACATCAACATCAGCTAAACCCACATCAGCGAATGGAAGCAATACACATGCACCCTCAAGCAGAAATCCAATATCTGCTTCATATTATACAAACTTGTTTTTGTGAGATTTGTATAAGGTTAGCACAGTAGACATTCAAGAGTGTTGTGCTTTTAAGCTGCCGTTCAAACTGATTTCCTGTTTCATATTTCTGATGTAAACCCAGTCCACACCTCTCTGTAAATTAAAAAAAAAAAATCAAGCTGCATGTAGTCCACTATTTCCCTTATAGCTCTTTAGACTCTACAGTATATCCAAGATTATTATTCATGATTAGAGAGTCCAGTATTGGTTAGCCAGCACTAACCACAAGAGGGATACTGCAGAGCACTTAAGAAGAACAAAGAGCAGCGACCAGCTAAGAACTGTTATGAGGCAAGAACTTCTGATAAATGCTTTATCTTTGCTGTTTCACTCATATTTTTGGCTTCTACACTTCTCTCTTAATATGCTACCTTGACGGAATTTCTGCTGACAATACAATGAGAAATTTTGTAAATCATCTGCAAGTTTCCGGGTTACAGAATCCTCATGTTCTGAGCCAATGTAATCTTGTTGATTTGAAGCATTAGTCACAACAAAGAAATGTGCCGGAACACCCAGTACATCAGGAAACTGATAATCTTATGACTTGAGTACTTGATGAGCAGTTAGCTGAATGCCAAAACAATTAGTAAACTTCAGACAAAATTAACAATTTTTAATATATCACTACGTGCACTAGAATATACACTTACCAGCCACTTTATGAAGTACACTTGTTTAACTGCTTGTTAACACACAGCACAAGGCAATTTAGGCATGTACACATGGACAAGACCTGTGAAGTTCAAACTAAGCATCAGAATGGGGACGAAAGGCAATTTAAGTGACTGCTTTGAGATGATCACTCAAATAAGCACTTGTGACAATCAAGGTATGCAGAAGAGCATCTCTAAACGCACATTTCAAACCTTGAAGCAGATGGGATACAGCAGCAGATACAGAGACCACAGTGTACCCATCTTCTGATGGCTGCTCCCAGCAGGATTTGCCCTGCCCTGTCAGTGAGTTCACTGTACTCAAATGGACTCCACAGTCACTGGATCTCAATCCAACAGAGCATCTTTGGGATGTGGTGGAATGGGAGAACCTCATCATGGATGTGCAGCAGACAAATTTGCAGCAACTGTGTGTTGCTCTCATGTCAATATGGACCAAAACCTCTGAGAAATGTTTCCAGCACCTTGTTTAATCTGTGCCATGAAGAATTATGGTAGCAATGAAGGTAAAAGTGGGTCCAACCTGGCACTAGCACACTGTACCTAATATAGTGGCCAGTGAGTGTACAGTTCATTTCTGTACATTCTGTTTTTTACATGCTAGACCTGGTTTAGATCTGGTTTAATTCAAATTAAACATTATTTGGTCAAATTAAACTATAAAGCAAATTATTATGCCCTGGTGATGGGAACAGATGAAAAGTCTGGGAATCACAGGAGTCCTTAATTAGCTGCTGGGCACAAAGGATACATTTACAATACAATTACTTGATCAAACCAAACCAAACAAGTGAGTCAGTGGATCATCACTGCTGCATCTGGAGCTCACTGTGGCTCAATAAACAAAGTGGTCATTAAAGGCCATTAGCAGTCATTAGCTTTTGCAATAATAAATATTTGCATAGGGTTTTCATGCAAATACATATTGTGCTCTATATAAGCACAATGTTACACTTAACAGCGGTGCTAACCACAGTTACTACACATGACAAATGGATTGGAAAAGCAGACTGCTAAAAAGCCTTGGAGATTCATGAAAAATTTAAAAGAATTCATGGCTGCTGTTATGACTGGTGGGAAAGCTAAACAGCAAATTTAGGATAAGAAACAGTGCAAGTGGACCGAGTCCCGCTGATGGACACACAAACCTGCCACTCATAAATGTTCCCTAAACTTTGAAGATTTGTGCCGGACTTACGAGGTGGGTAGAGAAGATTTCTATCGTTACTTGCAGGTCCAAAGCTTCTTTTAGAGGGAAATCAAGACCCCTGACTTAGATGTAAAATCCAGGGATAATACAATTATTTATGGATGCTTATGCTGCCAAAAATACAAAAGGCATCATTGGTAAACTTTACAGAAATTTCTCATCTCAACATCATCTCATCTCAACAGATTATATCAGACAACGGTGAGAAAAAGAAGCAAACATGGCTACATATCTGGAAGAATACTCTGTCCACTACAAATTCTTTAACATGGCACGATTTCTGCTGGAAGAATCTAATCAGATTTTTTATTACACCAAAACACAGGCCCACAGTTCTCTTGCTGGAGGGAATGCTGGGTGGTCTCTGCAGACAGCTTTCATCTCTTTTGGGCCTGTCTGAAGTTGAAGACTTTCTGGAATGATGTTAAGCAAGTAATACACAAAACCCTGGGCATAACTTTAGTCCTTTCCTTTATGGCTATGTACCTCAGAGATCTCCCTGAAGGACTCAGTACAAGTGATATGTATTTGTTGAAGATACTTATGATTGCAAGCAAGAAGGCGATTACTAAATGTTGGCTCCAGCCAAGCCCTTCCACCCTGAAGCTCTTCATAAATATTATAAACCTGATCCATAACATGGAGATGTTGACTTTTTCAATACATCTCCAGAAGGAGAAAAGAGAGAGGCTCTGGGAAAAATGACATTGTTATACACCCAAAGTTGTGAACCAGGAACATTTTGGTACTCTGGTTGACCTGTAACCTGCACCTAATGCATGTGTATGTGCATACATCTCTCAACAGCAATGTGCCTGTAAATTATGATGAGCAATGTGATTTTCTGTTGCCTGCCCTAGCCCTCATGTTTGTTTGTTCTTTTTTTGCACAAAAATAAATAAAAATAAAGTAAAAAAAAAAGTTCCCTGAAGCCATACTCCAGGAAGTCAAACTCTCCAGTTCTGATTATCAAGAGTAGCCTTGGCTAACCACATACATAAACAGACACAAAGTCTGTTATGTTCGTAAGCACTAATTGACGCAGGAATGCGGAAGGCGGGGCGGAAGCCAGCAGCTCACAGTCATATGAGAGGCCTTATCCTTCTGTAAACATTGCACTGGTGAGCACAAAATACAATGAGAAACACAGAGAGGATGAAAGAGTGAAAAAGGACACCATGGGACAGACAAAAGCAAGAAAGACAGGAGTCACTGAACCTCATGAACAGACATGCTGGCAGACAGAAAGACAGTAAGAGAGGTATAACTGAAAGTGTTGGATTAATCATTTTTCTTTGTTTCAACCTCTCAAATGTGAGAATTTGCTATTTTTTTCCTTGGTCTTTTAATGTTTTCTACACATTTTACAAGCCAAACAATCAAATAACCAAGAAAATAACTGTCAGATGACTGCATACAGAAAACAACTGGAAGGCGTAGTAACAGGTGACGAGTACATACACAGAAATAAAGCCAACCTAAAAGCTGACGTTTCAGGCCTGATTCCAAACTGAAAGTCAATCGCATCCAGTGCGCTAAATCAGCACGTTTGTTTTTGCATCTCTTTAGTATTCAAATTACTCAAGTTGTTGAAAAGGCATAATTGAAAGCAGAACTTTAGACACAATGTGTTCCCAAGCAGTGGCAGCACACAGCACAGCTGTCAGGTAAAAGTATCTAGGGCAGACAATATGATAGTGCACTCTCTTTGGAAAAGTGCCAAGCTGTGTTTACTTCCTGGATGGACTGGTGCTGTATGAGATGAGTAGAAAAATAATGTGGCAACACACAGTGGTAGTGGGAGAACTGCTGGCACCTCCATCTCAAAGACTGGATTCTCCAGAGCTGAGCAACTTCCAGCAACGTGGAAACCTAAACAATTAGCAGCACTTTTGGAAATAGAGAGAGGGGAATGAAGCATTTAAGAGCTAAGTGAAACTGTCATCAAAATGGAAGAAACTGTGTAACAAGATGGTTGTTGTAGGTACGAGTTCATATAAAAATCAGCTGGGGGCATTTGTTATCACTCTCTCTGGTACCAAGAGCAAGGACAGATTATTTTGTGCCATAAATCAAGCCTCGATTTTCCAGAGAGCTTCATATTCAGTGGCAGACAGAACTGCGTAGTGAAAGTGAGGCTCATAAGGAACCACTTCAAATGCAGAAAACTTTTGTCTATTGTTAAATCATCCACACACAGGCGGAGCTTTGAATTGTTGCCTTCGTACAAAATAACCAGGGACATTTCAGCTTGCTAAAAGGACCACATCATTTCAGCTCACCAATGTACCGTGTAAGTCTTTATATTTTGCTTCCAAGGAGCCAGACTTTTGTGTCATTTTTTTTAAAGTGGTCTCAAGTAATAGTTCTTCAGGCTTTCTGAAGATCTTTCAAAGGTTTAGTTTTGGACATTGGCTACTTTTTCACTCTTTTTCAGCCCAGTCCTTGTACTTGAACATTTTCTGAAGTATGTTTTTTGTTTTGACCTATGAATCATTCAAGCATAAAAAAGGCACCTAACTCACGGGATTAATCAGTGTTGTGTCCACACATAAAAAAGACAGCTTAGCAGAGAACCAATTTCAACCAAGGTCTGATGGAGTGATGAATCCAAATTTGACATTTTTAGTTCAAATCATTATCAATACAACAGTGAGCATCTATCAGTAAAACCTGGTGGAGGCTCTGTCATGGTTTGGGGCTGCATTTCAGCCAGTGGTGTTGGAGATCTTGTCAAAATTGAATGCTTTGGACACAGCTTCATTTTTCAGCAATGGCAATGATTATAATTAAGAAGCCTGGAGAACTTTTCCTGAAGACTCCTTAAAGAAATGAAAAGAAAGCTTCCTGAGAGAGTTCAGGCTGTGTTGGAGAATAAAAGTGGTCATACCAAATATTGACTTTCAAACTTGTTTGAATTGTAACAAGCTCTGTTTTTGCCTTATATACTGTATTTCCATGTATTGCACATGTTGGAATAAATTGCTGCACCTATTTCCCATTTTCTTAGCAAAATATAAAGAAATGACGTGTGGCTCAAGACTTCTGCACAGTACTATACACTCAGTTAGTGAGACATTTCTTGTCCTGCTGCATTAGCGTTCCTGTGCTACTTCGACCACACGTTGAGGTTATAGTTTATAAGTGTTGCCATGTAGGGCGTGTCTATGTGTGCTTTTATGGATACTCACGGCATGTTTGACAGAGTAGTTCATGATGATGTAATCTCTTCCTATTGGCAGCCAGGAGCGAAGCGTAATGACATCACGGTTCCGAAGTGGCTTTGGGCACTTCCCTTTTAACAAATAAGAGAACTCTGGTGAACAAAACACTGCAGAACAATCGGTACCTGTATGCTATTTCAGCTTCCGCAGACACGTGCATGTTTACATGCGAGTGTGCAACATACATGAATAGTAACCAACATCCGCATTGACCGTAAGCTTCCCAATATCGAAGGTCTCAATAACATTTGTGTCCCATTTCCTTCTGTATTCAGTGTCATGGAGAACGTCATACATGGCCTCAGCTGACACGTCCTTACACACCATCCGACACTGAGCGAGAAAAAAAAAGACAGAAAGAGAAAAAGAGAATTCGCTTTTAGGCAACAAATACACAGTGATATTAAACCTGAGTCACACACAAAGGATGATTGAGTCAAAGTGTATTTAAAATACAGTCGTGCAGCTTTTCACAATTCATAGCTCTGTGTCTATTGCAAGCTATGCAATAGGAAAATCCATTAGAGTTTCAAAGTAAAGTACTACACCAATGCTGAGAAGAGCTCAGCCCTAGTGATGCCAAGAAAGGCAAGTGAGAGACAAAAACAAGCTTTGATGAACACATCACAGATGCAAAATACCTGAAAATGAAACCTATATACACTCACTGTACCCATGAGGGATCCTGCACATGAAAGAAACACAAATGGCAACTGATGTGTAAATGATTAGACATCAGATGGTTGGAGAGTGTCAGTATCGGAGAGCAGAAAAAGGGACTGTGTGTGTATGTGTGTGGGTTAAATGTGTGTACATGTGGCACAGAGACAATTGCTTCAGACAATTGCTTTAGACAGGCCACTGACCATAGATGAGTCATTACTGATACCCAAGCTCTTAAATGGAAAACACATTCACCACAAGACAGAGACAGAGAGAGACGTATGTCAAAGGTTTTTGGTTTTTTTTTTTCCTTCAAGTGTGCAGCAGTGGTGGGTGCTCTGAATGCTAGCTTTTTTGGTGTTCTGTCTACACGTCATCCTCTGTTTGAAACCAAAGATATATGAAGTCTCTTCTGCCCTAGAGCACCAGCTTTTCAAACCAAAACAACCTTCCTCATATCAGTTACCCTGCATACACAAGAGGTATATTCAGCAAGAGCTATTTCCCCAGAAAAGAAGTGTAAAAACACACCGAGTGGCCACGACATGCTACAGAAAGCCCATGTGCTGCCTTTTCCTGATGACTTTTCTTTTCTTTTCTTTTTTTTTGCTGTCAATTTCAGATCTCACATGTGTCTTGCAGACATTTGGTGGCATCTAAGAGTGCCTTACCCTTATTGGGAAGTTTTCACTCCACTTAAAGTAACATAACAAGTTGATGTCAAATGTGCTTCTTGAAGAACTGGTCAAAAATTCCCCAAAACACACTCCTAAACCTTGTGGAAAGCCTTCCCAGAGCAGATGAAGCTTTTATAGCTGGAAAAGGGTGGGGTGACATCATATTAAATCCTATGGATTAAGAATGGGATGTCACTCAAGTTCATATGCGTGTGAAGGCAGACAAGTGAATACTTTTGGCGATTTGGCTCTTCCGGATGCTCCAGCTTCCTCCCACAGTCCAAATACATGTATGTTATGTTATTTGGTGATTAGAAATTGGCTGTAGGAGTGAATGATTATCTCTTTCTATATATTAGCCCTGCAATAGACTGGCACTGTTCAGGGTGTAGCCTACCTTGGGATAGGCTCCAACCCCACTGCAACCCTGAACTGGTTAAGCAGAAGAAAATGGATGTATGCTTGCTGTTTGCTGCTATATTAATGTTCAAAACCTCTCATATAAGTAACAGTGATATATTTAAAAGCAAAAACTAGGAGTGGTGTTTACATTAATACCACAGCCTGTTGATTGTTTACATAGCATGTCACAGCTTATTAATAAAACCACAGACACTACCTGGCTATATTTGGAGTAGATGGCACTATACCCAGGTAAGAAGAGGTTTGACAGCCCTAGAGTAAAAGTGTTACCACAGTTACAATTGCCAAGGGGAATTAGTCTCAATAATAACAAGGTGAAAGGCAGGGGTAGAGGCATGTAGAGCTATAAAGGATGAGAGACACAAAGACGCGAAGAGAAAAACAGCACTAGATTAAGAGCAAATTAGAAAGAAATGGACCAAGGGTAGTTGTCTGTCCCAGATAATTTTAACTCCCATTGTAAATCAGTCCAAACAGTCTGGCCTATCTTCCATCACTGGTTCCCTGCGGGCTTCATTTTAGAAAATTATCACCAACTGTATCCTACATTTGGCTGTAAACCTGTTTTCAGTTGGAGGTCTCCTCTTAGTCTTTAATCACAATAACTATTAATAACTATTTGAAATCTAAAGTGCTCAGGTTTGGTGAGACCACAAAATATGCCCAGTCCTTGAGATATAGATCACTAAAATGCTTCATTAATAATCACTGACTGACAATTCTGTCATATGAAATGGTATCCTAAGAATACTCTGGCCATGTTAGAAGCACCATCCAGCCATTTTCTTTACCGGCTGTCCAGTTCAGGGTTGTAGGGGCTAAAGACCACAGACAAGTCACCGTCCTATCCCAAAGTCAAGACAGGGAGACAGACATTCATACCTACAGCCAATTTAGAAGCACTAATTAACCAAACATGCATGTCTTTGGGCTGCAGAAGGAAGCCATAGTATCCAGAGAGAACCCACACAGACACAGGGAGAACATGCAAACTCTCACACAGGAACCCAGAGCCTTCTTGCTCTGAGGCAACAGCACTAATCACCCTGTTAGAAGTATCATGAGGATATTTTTTTATATTTTTATTTTTAACTAGGTGTGCACACAACCTGGCACAGGTAAAGCATTATAGATATTGATCTACCAAAATACTGGAAAGTTACCATCCCGACTAATGATGGCGTTAGTCGAGAAGTAAGCAGATTAGCAAAGTCACTTTTCACTGACTGGCTACACACTTTCAAAAAGTCACCATCAAATACTCACTCGAATATATAACAGTATTGTGTAAAGTATTTTTAAACTTCATTTAGATTCTAGAAGTTCATAGCAAAGATGAGATAGCAAAAAAATAAATGAAAAACAGAAGAAAGTTGGAGCATAAAAATGAGTACAGCAAACGCTTTCAGGCAAAGTCCCAAAAAGAAGAAAGTTAAATTTCCTGAGAGCAGATATCATCACTGACTCCCAGTGTCTTCTTTTGGCACAAAACCCACTTACCAACTCTGACTCCAAATCGGAGCCAGTGCACTTGGATCCACTGCTGTTTCAATCAACGTTTAGCTATGGCTCTCAGACAGGAACACAGTCTCACACGGTCTCACAACAGAGCAAACAAAAGAAGTTGTAAATGCTAAATTGCAATGACATTCCCAGAAACAGTACCCTCAGTGAGATCGAAGGAAATGTAGGCTGAATGCAGAAAGCAGGTCAATACAGACTGAAAGCTGATAAAGGAGAAGAAAAACAAAACAAACCCAGAACAAAACAGGAATGTGGTGCAAGCAGATTAGTGTTAGTTGGTAACCTTATCATTAGCCTAACCAAAGACATAAAGAAGATAATTTGTGGTTCTCTTTCGGAGACAGCCTGTGATGTAATTTCATAATTTACATGAGTAACAGACTGCTGGGTCACTTTGGTAAAGTTTAGAAGTACTGCAACACAGGTAGACATCATTGCACAGCAAAAAAAAAAAAAAAAATGAGCACAGCAAAAGCAAAAGTATGGACCCCACTGTGTTTAATGAAAGGCACAAAAAGATCCTCAATTTGGTGGAACACCATCACACATCATAACGCAGTTAAACTGGTGTGCATGTCACTGGACTGTGGGCAGGCACAGCGCAACCGAATCTATCAGCAGGTCAATAGTAATGGCCGATAATAGCTATTCATTGATCTATTGTATCGGCATTTATCCACCAGTTTGTCCACCAAACACTTTACTTGAGTATTTCCATTGTTTTCATACTGTTTTTGCACTCTTTCTCTGACTCCACATAATCAACTCATCGTAGTATTAAACTGCTGAATAGCATGTAAAGGTTTTTAAATGTTTAAACTCTAAATCAGCTGCGATACTGAAAATGCTGCTTACAATCGTAGCAATAATCTTCTATATATCATAATATATGACACTCAGAAAGTTAATGTCCTGTGTGTGGTTCATCATTGAGTGTATGGCTGTAAAGTCTGAGGAAGGGCAGTTTGCCCGAAACGTTACACTCCTGTTCGAGGTCATTAAAAAATTTATCTCAGGAGCTCCTTAGGTGTGCGGACTTTAATCTTTGTTCTACTGTGTATGGTTCATACATTTTACCTTTAAATGCATCAAATCTACTTGCAGGGATCTGAATTGATTTTCCAAGAGGGAAATCTGTCACATTACATGGCGCACCTTAATGTCTATAAATGTAATTAGAGACTGTAAAGTCATCTGTTGTACCTTCTGCCGAAAAGTCAATATTTAAAACCCTTAAGAGTATTCTGTTGTTGTATTGAAGATTACTGATCTACCTAATGCAAGCACAAAAACATGATGATTTATTTTACTAGTATAGTCAAGGAGACACCATATATTTATTAAAAAAATATTTTTTGTAATAAACGGTTTATTTAGACTCACCAAAGTGGAACTACAAAATTGACAAATGTCTCTTTTCCACCAATGTAGTGCTGGTACCTGATCCAGAACCAGTTCCATGCATTTCCACTGAAAAAGGGCTGTCACTGTTACATAAAAATTCACAGATGATAGTCAGAGCCAGCCCACAGATTCTGTCTGCAATGACCTGCTTCCAGTGGATAGATCCCACTTTTGGTTCATAAACTAGTTGAAATGTGAGATGGGTCTCAAATG
Organism: Pterophyllum scalare; assembly: GCA_024447675.2. Classification (NCBI taxonomy): domain Eukaryota; kingdom Metazoa; phylum Chordata; class Actinopteri; order Cichliformes; family Cichlidae; genus Pterophyllum; species Pterophyllum scalare. The sequence goes on along the minus strand of JAMQGT020001453.1, from coordinate 110,629 downwards.
GCACCAACACCAAACCAGCTCCGCATCAGTACTGACATCACTTTGCTGGAAAAGTGGTAATAAAGGAGAAAAGAGAGAATACAGTATGACAGGAACTATGATGAATGAACTTTAAAAGAGTGCATAAACACGTTTGCAAGGCTGTGTAGGTCAAAATAGATCAGAAAGAACAATGGCTGTATTGTGTCCATGGAGAAACTGAAAGAGGAGTAGGAGGAAAGAAGAAGGAAAAAACAAATGAAAAGGCAAAAGAAAGAATCTGCAGGGAGCAAGACATTCAGCCCAGAATGAAGACACGTGTTTGTAATTCTATTACAAACTAATTCAGTAAACTCGATAGATGAAGAAAGGAAAGTAGGACAGAGAGGGTGAAAGAGAGTTCGGAACGATAAAACGGAGACGGCAGAGACAAGAAGGCAAACTAATAGGGGCACAAACAATAGGTGTGTGGATGGCAGTCTTTTCATTATGGCTGTCCACAGGGTCCCCTCTTTGCCTACTCACAATACCCAGTGACCTGCAATCCCTGCGTATCCCACCCACTCCATCCAGTTTTCATTCTTGCCCTTATTCCCTGTCTCACCCACTCTTGTTTTCTTCTTGCCACCCTCTCCCTCTCCTCTTCCAATCTGTCAGCTCCCATCATTTGTTCCTCTGGGTGCTGCTACATGACTGTAGATGAAAAAAAAAAAAGTAAAAGAGAACGGGTGTGACTCAGAGCCGGGCTTCCCTCTGTGCCAGCATGGGTGAAGGCAAACCGAGGGAGTATGTTTGTGTGTCTGTGTGTGAGTGTGTGTTGATGTGGATTGGAGGATAGCCCTTTTACAGTTAAAAAAAGAACAAACCTGCTTGCATTTTAATGCACATGCATTGTGTGTTGTATGTGGAGTCACGCGCTGAAAAATGATATTACGCTGTTGGTTAGAATGAGCAGTCGTGATTGAACGGTGAGGTCATCATTGTTAAATACAGCAGGAGCAATGACAACAATGACAATGATTCTAATGATAATTGGGCCACTAATGATAATGACGATTGCCAGCCTGTTCCCCCTTTCTCACTCAACTGGACATAGATACATATATCTTTGCTGCTTTTTTAAAGCCACACACAAGAGAGGATCGCACAAACAGTAAGGGTTAGGGTAGGAAAATCTCAACCATACTCTCATTAATCACTCGACATGCACCAGCAAAGACGCATGCTTTTATTCTGCCTATAAATAGAAGAGCTGTAAGCACCACATTGACTCACAACTACACTTAATGACACAATTTTATGTCCAGTGCATTTGCAGGGAGGAAGATTGGCTATGTGAGAGTGGAACAAAAGTGGAGATGAGACAATGGTGCACAATCAAAAACCCAGCATCTGTCATATTTACATAAAGATAACATGCCAGCTACAGATAGAAGCCCCACCCAAACTTCAAACACGTGTGTGTGCACTTTCCACTTGTCGCTGTTTGCAATCTGCAACTGTCAAGATAAAACACACCTGTCTAATGTCCTGAAAAGGCCTGAATAAGCAGATCCCTACCCTCTGCACACACAGAATATATCCCGAGGAATCATGCAGGAAAACACGCACAGAGAAGCTGGCTCATAGGTAAGAAGATGGATAGAGGGGGCTGGGAGAAGCCCTGTGTTTTTGCAGCTCCTGCGCATGTAGATAACACCTCTATGCACACACACAAACACGCATATACGCACAAGCTAACCAGACTTTATTTAACAAAGTAAACACCAGGTGGCTTGTTGAATCTCTTCAGACCTGGATATAATAGCAGGAAGGCACACACACATACAGTGGAGAATGTGTTTAATGTGTATCTCTCTATATGTAGTCAGTTCTGGACAGATTAGTAAACTATGAAGGTTAAAATGTGGAAGGTGACCTTCCCAAGATTTCAGGCTGTAAAGCCAAATCTGTCTGTGTGTGAAACTGCAGTTTTGAGCCTGTTGAGCAGTAAATTAACAGCCAGTCAGCTCCCCGACCAGCAGCTGCAAGAGGAGGCAACAGTACGCACTGGCAATGCTGGCTCCAAGTGAAACTGTGGTAACGTGATACATTTCCAGTTTCTTTATTTGTAGTTTAGAGAGGGGTGAAGGTCACAATCAAACTGCTCATTGCCGAGTTCTACTAAACTTTTACTTTGAGCCTTAACGTGTGCAAATCCAATCGTCTGCTCCTTTGAAAAGAGAACTGGGTGCTTTGTCACAAGTGTGCCGTGAGAACGCTGTTTAAGTTCATTTCCCCCTTCTCTGATTCCCAGAACATAAACAAAGCATTAATAATGACTCCGGTCAGTCATGTCAGACTCAGGTACACAGCAGATTCTCTGAGGCTATAAGCAGCATCATCCTCCTAATAATGCCTCCACGTCAACTCCCAAGACAAACACTCACGCTTGACGAAAGCTGCCACGACTGCAGTTTAAACTAGATAACGGAGTTTGCTCATAGTTTCACATGACGCTTGCGTTACCTTACCTAAACAACTAATCAGGAACTGCTCGATTTTTCCACCAGGTGCACATTGACTTATTAACGTCAACTGTTGCTGTCTGAGGGGCTTGAGGGCGATTTATTTAAAATGATAATTACACACTCACAAAAAAATAAGCACACAAGGTGATCACAATTGATCAGAAAATAATCTAGTCGTTAAACTCAAAGATTGAGAACGGATTTAGAAAAGCAGCAAGTGCTCATGTTTGTAAAGGTGCAGCCACTGAAGGTAATTATTCAACGGATGGCTGAACAAACGAATCAATTCGGTCTATTTGCTTATCATCTAACTGACTACTTTCCCACTATTGTCTGCAGCCATATTTTCAGTAAGTGCATTTGCTGACTTCCATTTGTTTTGAATGAATGAGACTGTGTATTAACTGTGTATTACTCAGCACTATACATAATATGCTTTTTGCACAGAGGCTTGAAAATAGTTTCACTGTCAAAATGCGATATGCCTCCAGAGAATTAAGCCTGCCCCTGAGATTTAATCCAGCTCTCACTTCTCTTTAGTGGAGGGGATTTTTTTTTATATAGTGTGCATCAATTCACCATCATTAGTTAAAACAGGACGTGTTTACTACAATGCACTTAAAAGAAAATGTTCCTACCTTTATTTCGACCCTTTCCAATTGCACTATTGGGGTATTTCTAAAAACTCATTTGCTTACTCGCTTACAGGGAACAATGCAGTGTGTGCTGTCACTTGAAACGTGTTTTTGGAGATTTGGAGAGGCCACTGCAACTGTAATAAGACTATGCAGCAGAGAGCAAATGCTTAAAGCATGTCAGCAACTTAAATCATATGGGAATTTGCCAACTGGATTATGCGGCAGGGTTTTATGTCTCCCCTTCCCCTTTGTTGCTACATGACCATATCCACGCCACTTTCCATTTATTCCCATAAATGCTAGATGTCCGATAGGAACTCACAAAAGTTCTATTCGTACCTGTTTGGTTAAGTTATCTCACCTTAATTTTGTGGATGGACTTCCCTTCCTCTAGAACCTGGGTCCACACGGTTACGATCCCTTTATTGTAGGTCGTACTCCAGCCCTCTTCGCACAGACACTCCGCCTTGAAGCTGGCAAACGCCTGGTCGTCCGGGATTGTCACAGTCTGTCCAGACATGGCTTCGCAATCCCGCGGGGAGCCGAGAGGAGAGCGAGGGGTGCGTGCGTGGGTGAGGGGGTGGGAGTTCTACGGAGGCTCCTGGTGAGCTCGTGGGAGACACGGTGAGCTGGGAAAGCCGGGAGTCGACCGCTGTTTCCCTTCTCTTCTGTGCAAATAAGTTCTCTAATTCAATTTCCTCCTTGCAACAAGGTTTTGTAGCTGGCTGCAGCGCGTCTTATGATGGTCTGCGTGCGCGTGAGTGTGCGCGCGCGCGTTCAGGGTCCAATGACCGCAGTCCACCCTGCACAAACTACTGTAACAGAGGTGTAGGCAGAGCCTCGCACAGGTGAGAGGTGCGGCTGAAGAAAAAGAAGGGAAAAAAGTGCCGGAAATGAGATGGGCGAATGCCTTTAAGCCGCGGTCTCTGCGGTTTAATAAGTTTCTGTCCGCTCCAGCAGCCCTCTCAAACAGCCGCTCTTCACACAAACCATATGTTTCTCTGTTTCCGCCTGTCGCTCCCCGTTTCTGCCTCTCACCTTCCGTCTCCGCCTCTCCTCTCTTTACCTATGCGCGTCTCTATGCCTCTCAATCAATTATTATCTTCTAAGGGTTTATAATAACCTAATTTCCAGTAGATCTCCATCGCTGCGTCGCCGCTGTGGCAGGTGGTACAAGAGATGCGGTGAGAAAAAGAGGAAGGAGGAGGAGGAGGGTGGGAGGAGGAGAATCAGGCTACACAGGCAGGCGATCAACCACAGCCATCGTGAATGCGCTTCCCTTTGTGGCCTTCAGGTGCTACTCGTAAAACTCACAGCTCTGTGACGTTTTAACATGCAGATTCCAAAAGCAAGAAAAACATTTGAACCGATAAAATAGAGACAGATTGTATTAATTTTATTAACAAAGAAAAAAACAAGCAAAGAAATTCTAAACCAGAAAACAAATCATAATGATTAAAACTGTTTTGTAGCCCTAAAGTAGCCTGAACCTCTGGTTTGTGACATTTTTGTTTAAATAAACTCTATTTAGGTTTGGCGATTTAGTGAACAGCGCTTTGTGGAAAGTGTGTTTGTTTTAAACATATGTATTTGTGTAATAATATCAAATACTAAGTAGGCTGTACAGGATGGCCACAGGATAACCAGATCCCAACGACAACACGTGTTTGTGTGGGACAAAGAGGGATGCGTTAATGATGCAGGTTGTCAGATATATTGTATTTGAGTAAAAGTTTTCCAGTTCTCTCGTTAAGTAAATACAATAAGAATTAAAGGAAGCTGAAGCTTGTTCTTATGGTTTCATGGTCTTCATATACTCTCGTGTTCTCTGCTGTTTTACTGTTATCATATTCAATTCAAAAGAATTTTATGAATATAGCGCCAAATTACAACGAACAGTCGCCACAAGGCGCTTCTGTCAGCTGCTGTTCAGACTGGTAAACAGTCTTTTGGGTTTCACTAGGGATGCATCCAAAGATCGGCACAGCTGACCTTTTTATGACACATACATACATACTGTGTAACTTCACACCAAAATTTCTCATGTGTGAAACTGAAAAATGGCTCTCTCTTCCACCATATTCAATAAAATCTGCAAAGTGAGCTTCACTTGCGACTTTTTGGCAACTTTTAACTTTCACCGGGCATTGGACATTTGACTATAATAACGCTTTGGGTAAAAGCCAGACTTTACAAAAGTGCGTGTCCTGCCATGCGAGTGGGAGATTGTCTCAAGATGTGGGCCTAAAAATGAAAACGCTGTGCAGTAAAACTTAAAGAGGGACATCTAATCAAGTCAGCCTCTGTGGGGATGTTATTTTGGAGTTTTTTAATTGCTGCTGTACTTGAATGCATTCAAAGCCACCACATCACACTTTTTTTTGTAAACTACAGTTCACGGAGCAGCGGGAGCGCGCATGGCAGTGTTGGCTGACGTGTAATCTAGCGGGGAATTTTCACCTTTTTTTGCCGTCTTACTTCCCTTACAGCCTGACAGCTGTGCACTACAAAGAAAGGTCTTTATAAACCCACGACAACTGAGCGCACTAAACAGGTTCAAATGTCCTGTCATGTAAAGTTTTTCAGAGTTTGGCACACCGAGCGTCATATTCATATGGGGTTACTGCTAAAAGTGGCTCTCCAAGCTTCTGAATCGTGGGGTCTTCTAAGTTTTTCACACATTGCTTCTGCTTTTCGGTTTAGCTTTTGTTAAATAAATAATGACACAGTGCAATATGTGTTGTTGTTCATCTGCTGTTTTACGTACCTCATTTTAAGACCTGCTAAGACCCAGATAATGTCCTGATATGTAAAACGTCAGAATTGAGAGGTTGTACTTTCTTTTTACCATGACTGTATCCCCAAGTTTACCCTTTTGACTCGTACCTGTGACCTCCGGAGACAGGTGAATGAAGGGCAAAAGGGTAAAAGAAAACAACAAGTGCAAAATGCACAGCTTCTTACAGGGAAGAAAAGGAAAAACTGAGGGTGCAGGGTCAAATACAAAAGAGGAGAAATCTCATGTAGTTTTAGTTTTGTTGCCCCCCCCAAAAAAAATTATTGCAGTGCAATGTAATTACTAGTTTCCCAACTCTATCTTTACAAGTTAGTAAAATGGTATTAACCCCATTGTCATGCTTTACAACCCTAACTAAAACCCTGCAGTTGAGTAGTACACATATTAACCTGTGACGGTGTAATTATTAAGTTTTGCTGTCCTTTGCTGCTGGTGAGCCAGCTACAGGTTCATTGTATTGTGGCTCCCTGGGAAAATTTCTCAGGCAACTGATTTACGAGAAGTGAGTCACTGCCTTCACCTGTGTTAGCAAATCGATTTTGGCCCATGGATAATTGAGCTGATTATCTGAACATTTGAAGGGGCAGCAAAAATCTGACTAATATTCATAACCACTAAGTTACAGAAGGTTTTAGAAACAGATACAAACCCAACTGTAGCTGTATTTGCTGGTGGTGGTGAATATATGTTCAGGTTTCTACAATGGGAAACACACAGTGACTGGCTGCTAGGTGCCAGTAGATTTATGATGGCGGAGCATGAAGTTTTCTATGATTCATGTCTGCCAACACACTGCCAACACACAGTGTACCCACCTGCTAGATTACAGCTATGGATGCCCACTTGTGTGTATCAGGATGGGACTGCTTGGTTCTTCTTTCAGTCACAGCGAAATGCCATTTTCAACATCATTATTTTATATTCCCCCGGAACACACTGTAGCTTTAGTGGTGATGTCATTGTTTTCAAGCAGTAGGTGTAGATGAAAATGCTAACCAGAAAAAAAAATTCACAAAACATAAAAGAAAACAGGCTTTTTTTCTGGCATACCAGTGCTTTCAAATACCTTGTCTATTGCAACATGACATCTCAACAGGAAACAAAAAGATAAAACCAAGGAAGAAAGATGATCGATTCATATCAGGCACACCAGCAGGTTTCTAGTGCAGGAAATAATAAATTCAGCCATTGTTAGCCCTCGTTTTGCACCACAACTCTGCTTTCATGAGTATTTCTGTGTGTATTAGCGGTAGGGAAATTTTCTTCTTTCCAACAATGTAAACAAAAATTTTCATTGTGCTTCCCACAATGACTAAAAGTCTTTTTGTCCTTCCATTCACAGTGTGGTAAAGGTTGAGTATTGTTTATATATTACTCACAAGACAATTGCACAGGAATACGCTAATAATAAGTATTGTGTCTCTAAAACAGGCCAAAAGAGAAGGAAAATAACTGAGGAACATTTTAAAGTTATGGACTACAGAGGTGACTAAAGCCAAATGGAAAAACAACTGAACAGGAAGAGATAGAGAGAAATAATCTCAATGAATGGGGAAAAAAATGATGAGAATGCAGATTGTTGTGTTGGGATTGCCTACAAATGGACATCAAAGGCCTGTTTTGCCTGTTGGGTTTAGGGTATGGCTCGGGCATGTTCCATTTGGCAGTGTGATTTGCCAGAGACAGGATGGTGATGCAGCGGTTGGCACTGTTGTCTCACAGAAAGAAGGTCCAGTGTGGAGTTTGCCTGTCCTCCCTGTGTCTGCGTGGGTTCTCTCCGTGTACTCTGGCTTCCTCCCACAGTCCAAGGACATGCAGCCAGTAGGGTTAGGTTAATTAGTGATTCTAAGTTGGCCATCGGTGTGAATGTGAGTGTGAATGGTTGACTGTCTGCCCTGCGACAGGCTGGTGATCTGTCCAGGGTGTACTTCTCACCCTATGGCTCCAGCCCCCATGACAACCCTGAACTGGATAAGCAGAAGAAAATGGATGGATGATTTACCCGACACACAATGTAGCGAAAGGTCGCTGGAATCGAACCAGCAACCTTTTGCTTGCCAAACGAATGGTTAAGCCACTAATGCCTGGAAATCACAAAAATTATTTTGTGTCTTGGGATATTGCACATGTGTACCAAATTTCATACACATAGATCAAACTATGTGTTGGTAGTAATTCTTTAAAATTTCGCAGGTGGCGCTATAGAGCCATTTTTGTACCGCAAATGAGTGAGATCCATAAAATACGCATATTTTGCACCTGACGTGTGCAAAAATTCACGAAGTTTTCAAAAAAAATGTCATGCGTTTTCGAGCACATTTAGGTCGTCGCATAGGACAATGAATATGTCTTAATGATGATTATTAAAAGGGCCTTCGCACTGTGAATGTCCAGCTCGCAGCCAAAATTTGAATTTGACGCCATCTGGTGGTCAGTGTTTTAATCAAACAGCATACTTTTATCATATATGGACCTGTACAGTGTTGAAACCAAAACGACCCATACCAGGAAAAGCACAGGTGTATTAATGACAGATGGATTCCTGTGAGGAGGGGAGGTCTGCAGGATTACTGTCACGGACTCTCACTGGACCTGAGCCATCATCTGATACACCCGTGCTCTCCCTTCTCGGATGAGTCTAATGTCCGCTGTGGAGGACAGTTAACTTCTAAAGCAAACGTTTAGAAAATAAAGCGCAGCATTTCCGATGTTAATTCATTATTTTTTTTATAATTTAATTGACCGGTTACAAACTCTCGCCGACTGCTGCAATACCCAGGTTTAATCCAATGAAAGCGACCATAGTGCAACAGATGCACATTACGTCATAGTAGATGTTTCCAGTAAACGACATATTCCAGAATGCACCGCGGCTTCTGGTAACATCCCCGCTAAGGTGAGGTGAAGCGTTTATTTACGTCCCGATGTTACGAACTTGCTCCTCAAGCTGAGCTACAGCAGCTGTTACACCTGGGTCAAAGCGGTGTTCCTGGTTTGTAAGGTTGTCCTACGGAGTCGACTGCCAGGCTGAGGGTTTAATCCCCCGCTTCGTTTTATCGCCATGCTATCATCTGTTCCCACCAGGCTACTTGCGCGAAGGTCGCGCAGCCTGTCACCGTGCAGTCGCGTACTTAAAACCAGCGCTACCGGTGCCACGTGCCAAGGAGCAGCCGAGGCGAACCGCAATCCCATCGTGTCCACCTCCCGGGTCTCCAGGAGGGGGATTTTGGCTGATGAGACCACTGGATCCAGTGTGAACCCAGCGATGCAGTACCACCACCTCGCCCCTAGATGGCTGTCCAGCCTGGAGAATCGCCGCAGCTCCTGGGCGGCTCTGGCCAGCAGAGGGCGTAACAATAACCAGTACTGGGAGGAGGGCGGCGGGGGCGAGGGCCGGGGAACAGGTCGAGGACCCTTGCGGGCAGGAGTGGCCTCTGCCGGGGTGCTCTCTGCTGCGGCCGTGGCCTTCTGTCTGAGGAGAGACACTGATAATAAAGGTACCTTACTGTTGAGCACTGGCTGTTGTTATTATTATTATTTTAGAATATAGTAAAGATAAGAACTGAGGGCAAGACATTTTCTGATATCTACTGGTTTCTAAAGTTGGAAAAATATGTGGATATAAACCGAGTCTGCCCTGTGTAGTAACATTTTTTTCAATTATTTTCTCTAGTGTAGTTAATGTTTTCTGTGTTCTTTCACAATAACCAGGTGATGCTCTTCTGGAGGCAGCAAGGACCAATAATGCCCAGGATGTGATCAGGTAATACATATATATATATATATATATATATATATATATATATATATATATATATATATATATATATATATATATATATATATATATATATAAACGGTTTAAATGAAAAATGATTTGCTTGTCTTAATCTTGAGTCCACATTAGGAAATGTGTTGATCGTTTATTCATGTTTATACATGTTGGCTTCAGGTATTTCACACACCTGTAAAACCTAGAATAGAGAAGCATTCTCAGCTCTGTCCGATGTTAAAGCACATTCATGGGAGCTGCTATAAAGTGTAGTAGGAGTACTCCTTTTATCGAAGGTGGGAACCACATTCTGTCATGATGACTTTGAGCTGTATACATGAAACACAAATGGTTACTGTTCAAATTCAGTGATGTGCAACCACCTTTCATTTCTTTATATGAAAATGGGAAATGGGTGCGACGATTTATTGAAATAGTATATAAGGGAACCACAGAGTTTGTACAATTCTAACAAGCTTGAAAGTCAATATTTGGTGTGACCACTTTTATTCTTCAACACAGTCTGAACTCTCTTAGGCAATTTTCTTGTAATTTCTGTAAGTAGTCTTTAGGAATAGTTCTCCAGGCTTCTTAAAGAACATTCAAAGCTCTTCTCTGGATCTTGGCTGCCTTTTGTTCAGTTCTCTGTCAAGACTGATCCCACACTGCTTCAGTAATGTTGAGGTCAGGGCTCTGGGGAGGCCAGTCCATGAATGACAGTGTTCCATTGTGTGTGTTTTTTCTGTCCAGGTATGCTTTTACTGCACTGGCAGTGTGTTCATTGGGTCATTACTGAAAAATGAAGCCATTTCCAATAACACATTTTCTAGGTGGAATGCCTGATAGATTGAAATCTGACTGTACTTTTCTGTCTTCATAATACAAAGTAGGGCTGGGCGAGATACTACTTTTGGACCAAAAGTAATATATCGATATTTTTTAACTGAATGGCAATATATGATATGTACCTCGATATTTTTTCTTCCCAAAAGGTATTAACAAAAAGGCACTTCTGAGTCAAGGCTACATGTCCCAAATGTCACACAGGCACTTTTATTAACATTCAGCTGTAGATCTACATGAGAAATTGTGCAAAAATAAACTATTGGCATATTTAAATAATAATGCTCCTCAAATAAATTAATGCTTTTTTTTTTACTATATAAAAAAAAAGGCTCACAGCTGTGCTATTAAAATGTAAACGGAAAAGATACAGAGCAAAATAGCAAAAGGCTGGCTTATTCTTTAAACAGTGAGTCTGGTGAAGTCTGCTTCACTGGAAAGTGCTTCATCCTGTGTGTACTCCTGTACATCTAGTACTCTGTGCAAATAACAAAACATGTAAACAGACTGACTGAACAAACTTCATCCTTCAGTCAGCAGGGTTCTAGACAGAAAGTCCACAGACATACGCGCTGACCTATCACAGCAACCCGCTCAATGCGGCGTCTGCAAGCACACAAAAAAGACTCACTTCCGCTATTAAGGTCACGTGACTTATGTTACAAACCAGTTTCTGCTATCTAGTTGAGGTATGGCCAGGGTGTCTTGGGGGTCCAGGCGATGCCAAAGCGTACGAACGGACGCAGTACCAAGGCTGTATGTATCCAAAACACGGCGACAGCGGAGGATTTCAGGTTTCCAAAACTCTCCAAAAGTCGCTGAATACCGGGAAAAGTCGCTACATTTGTCGCGATTCGCTTTTAGAAATAAAGAGTCGCCAGCGGAGTCTGAAAAGCCGCTAAATCTAGCGACAAAGTTGCTAAGTTGGCAACACTGCCACGCTGTCGCTTCCTGCATGATTTACGGGTGAAGCGGTGAGGGAGAGAGGCGGTGCAGTGTGAAGCTGTGCAGAGACAAACTGGGAGAAGAGAGGTGAACTGGTGGATCTACAAATATGATTGTAACGCGACTATATCGATATAAACGATATAATCTCATATCGCATATGCAAATATATCTATATTTCTTTAAAACTCGATATATATCGCCCAGCCCTAATACAAACGGATACAATTTGTAAACACTGGTTCCTTGAAAGAAAAATATAAACAAATGAGGGCTAGCTCAAGACTTTTGCACAGTATTGTATGCTAGGTACCTTTGAATCTAAATCTGCAGTGCTTCAGTTAGACTTGATGGATAATGCTTGACTTAAATTTTGTGGGAAAGAAGGAGTAACAACTTCAGTGAACTTGTTCTTGTTAGAAATATTTAGACACAGCATCTCCACCTGTTTCTACATTCACTCAGGGCTGTGCAATTTATATGCAGGTCATTGGCATGATGCGCATATTCTTGTATCCCAGTGCAGCTTTTCTGTTTAGAAGAGCCTATTCATTTTAGAAGTTGATTTTATGGTAAACTAATTGTCTAAGGCTTTTTCTCCACCATATTTAGATTGCATTTTTGTTTGTTTGTATGTCTGAGACCACATCTGCTGGCATTAATTTTAATGTTGTAGACATGTTTTACTTTATTTTGGCAATACCAACCTGGGCTGTATATATTTACTTATGTAAATAAAGAAACCATGGGTAGTTTTCTGCAAAGCAGTCTCTGCTGTATAAAAAAAAAATCACTTAAAAATAAATAAATTTAAAAAAAAAATCACACTTATTATGGCCTTGTATAAGACACAAATCATGCGCGCAGGGCAGTTTCCAGAACATCCAAGGTCATCTCCTGTTACGAAAGCCCACCTGTACAGTAGTTGTTGTCCCATCAGTAACCACCAGGTGGAAGAAGAGGTCCACCTGTGTGTGAAAGTCTGCCTGTGGAGGAGATGTTAGGCACAGCGTGCTTTTCCTCGTGCTAACTTGTGCTTCCTCGCATCCTCCTCGTTCCTGTTGTGACCTGGAACTCATTCAAAATCCACCATCATGGAAGGCAAATGGGGAGAAGGAAACACAGATGTGAAAGTCTTATTCAGTGTCACCACGTACCTCCACATGTGGCACACAGCTTGACGTATAAGACTGATGCTCTGAACCCAGGAATTCCTCATTTGGCAGCTTCAACACCTCCTTCCTCATGTATATTATTGCATTTCTCTCTCTCTCTTATCTTCACTGGCACATCATAAAACCCTGGTGAGGGAAACAAAGAGGCAAGTTACTGTAATAAAAGCACCCTCAGACACTTTGGCCTCCATCCTGCCAGTGTGTTTTGCTGCCTTACCTTAAACAGAATATCAGAATAATATAAACACTTGTTCTAAGTGTGATCCTAAACCTTGTCCCAACAATTCCCTGCACTCTCCGGGTCAGGTAACAGAAATGGGCATGCTACATGGAAGGAGATGTATGTATGAGAGCCACACTTCTATAATGGCTTGGCTCCATCTCTCTAACAGATGATTTTACATTAAAAAGCTACGGAAAGGAGTATACACAAATGAACCTGAACATTATTGTGGGAATTTCTTCTTCTGCTGATTATATTAAATGGGCTAATTCATGTGCTTTGGATGAAGTTGAGTATTGGTATTCCAGCTCCATGTACTTGAGTGCACGCATACACGTGTGTATCGATGCATGTCCCCATCTGCAGGCTTGGGTTACCTGTGCACATGTGGCAGATGGTGAAGGTGAGAGTGCAGCGAGACGGCCAGTTAGCAGGTCACAGATGTGTTAAGTGCTTTGGTTGAGTCTATAGAAGTGGCAGAGTGACAGGGTGTGTCTGCTGAGAGGCAGCTGCGAAATAAGAGCGCTCCTATTTACAAAATGGATGGTTGTACAACTGGGGCAAGAGCTTGGTAGCATTAGTGATGATATCAGTGTTTAAAGTAATGGTTGCTTTTGTTATTTAGTCCCCATTGTCTGCAGAAAACAAAGAGATCTTTCTGTTATTTAAAATTAACTAAACTTTTATTATCTTTCAGCTCATTTGTCACACTGCATTTTAACATTTAGCTCAAAGTTGGTGGCATAGCATATAAATAATATCCACTGCCATTAGTTAATCACCTTATTTTCTGATAGATTACATTAGGGCACATTCAGCCATTTGTTGGGTCTGACACTATAAAGATAGACAGGAAATGAGGGGAGGACAGATGAGTGGGGAATGCAGTGCAGCTTGGTGGTTTGGCTGTTGTGGCTAAAATAGTTTGCACTTTTAAAGCGTGTGTTACAAAGCGCCTTGCAAAGTGTTTGTCCGTCACATGCTCACACACAAGCTCACACTCACACCAGTGGTGTCAGAGATACCTGCAAAGCACTGGCCTGCTACTGGGACTGATTTTTCTGACTAATGCTGAGGCAATATGTATTATTTGTAGATTATTTATGACCTGTTTGTCTTGTATGAGCTGTGATTCTGATTGGATATTCTTTCCATTGGTCAGGATCATGTGAACTTTCACAGGTGGTTTAAGATGGTTGAAACATCATACGCTACTAGTTGCAATAAATTAGACAATTGGGAGTTCTGCAGTGTGCGAGCCATTAATTATTTTTTTTATGGTTATATATTTTTTTGGCTCTGCACCTGCCTCACATGGTGGTGAGAAAGTACGTGGATGTTTTCCTGTTTCTGCTACTGGGAGGAACCTGGGGTTAAGTGGGCAAGACTGATGGTAGATGTGGAGCGAACCCTGCCCTACTTCCTTCTTCAGTAATAGAATTAAAACAGCAGAAAAGCTTGTGAACGCTTAAAGAAATGATCTTTGTTTGGCAGTTCTATATTAAGAATGAATGAATGAATGAATTTTCTATGATGTACTGCTGTCAGGGAATTCTGCAGTAATTTTCCAGTGTATATGAGGTCAGATTTTGGTTCTAGCATTATTCAAAAACTTAAAATATACTTAAAAGTAAACTAAAACATTTCTCACATTTATATATAAAAAAAATCAACTCTGTGCGATATCTCATGTAACTATTTCACTTAGTCAAATAATCCACATTACTTTTCCATCCACACCTGCCATGTAGGTGTTCTCATATCAAAAGTTTTTTTTTTCTTTTAACTTAATCTTCTGGTAACCTTAAAGTATAGGGGGCTGTTCAGATGAAAGTTTTATGCATTACCCTGATTGTGCTTGCAGAACAGGCAGTGAAAACAGAGACAGAGGGCATCAGCGCTGAGTGCAGACCAGACTGAGGCCACTGTGTTGACTGTAAACAGGCACACTGTCTGTCTGCTCAGCGCCAGAGATGACACAAGGATCCCTTACATACGCTTACAAGGACTGTGCCACTCCGCTGCCTGATGTTATACCCTCGGGCAAAAAACTCAGCGCACACCTGGCTTTAATGTGTAGATACATTAACTGGTGAAGAAGGCTTTAGTAACAAGGATTTATGCTGGTGTGTCTAAAAGAAAGACTCAGTGCTTACAGCAGCAGGTCTCCCATATTTCTTGTTTTTAGATTTCCTTTTCATTTGCATAATTTCCCTTAGGTGTGTATGACTTAATCTTGCTCCTTATGTGTTTACAGCATGGTACGTGTTTGGGAAAAAAGAAAAAAAATAGCTACAGTATTTATTACAGTACTATATGGAGCCTTTGCTACAGGCTTATAACGGTGACGCTGAAGTAAAAATAAAACCACTTTCTGTTTCTTGTTCCCATCAGGCTGGTAAAAGAGGGTGTGGATCCAAATCACCGTCACCGTCTCGGCTGGACCGCTCTCATGGTGGCTGCTATGAATCGACAGCACAGGTCTGTGTGCGTCTCCTCCACTGAACAAATCATGCTTTAAACCTCTGAGGCATTGCATATGCAGCAGGTTTGGTATCGCGCAGCTGCTGCATTAGTTAGAGCATGAGCATATGTCATGCTCATCCCTGCTATAGTTGTTACAGTACGTCATCAAAAGTGCAAAGTGCAGCTTTCAGACTGACAGACGGTCTTTACCCGTTCCCCCATTTCTCTGTCCAACAAATTAAATTAGCCTCCTGGCCCCCAGAACACACAGAATACAGAGAGGGGCTGAGGTTAAGGCCGGGCCAAATCCAATTTACAGGCCTTTTTTTTTTTACCCTTCTCTCTCTCTCTCTCTCTCTCTATCCAGTCTGTGTGGTCACTTTTTTTTTAAAGGGCCAAAAGAATGAGAAGCATTATCTGAAATCTGAATATTAAAATAGTTTCACATGAGGTTGCTTTCAGTCTATTGTTGCTACTTTTTGCGAGTTTGAATTCATGTTGCAAAAAATAAAAACCTCACAAATAAGTCTGTGATTGCAACACTATTGGAGTGTGTAATTTCAATTTTAGATTGATTTCCTTTTGCTTTATACTAGTATGTTATCTTATTAATCTCAAAGCAATTTATTGATTATAAGAGCGACAGAAAAGTAATTTGGCAGCAGGAAAATGAGGGTAGTATAATTGTTTTATCTTGATTGGCTTGTTTTTATAATCGTTGGAAGCCAAAACGGTAATTGAAATTAAAATTTGATGAATCGCTCAGACCTAACCAACACGGTCACATGATCCTTTAGCTGCATCTTTAACAACATGCATGCTGAGTGGTCATATCGATGTACATCACATTGTGTTTAATGATATATGTCTCTGTCTGTGTGTGTCGGGCATTTTTGGATATAAATATGATAGTATGCATGTTTGTCTTTACCTGCTGTCTCTGTGTGTGTGTCACTCCTTTGTGTGTGTGTGTGTGTGTGTGTGTGTGTGTGTGTGTGTGTGTGTGTGTGTTATGAGTGCTATAACTCAGCCAGACAGCGACACTCCTCTGTGTTTAATCCCGTCTTCCAACCCCCCAGTGAGCAGTCACTGCTGCAGGGAAGACAGAACATCAGTTCACACACATCAGTCACAAACACACACGTCCGCTCGCACAAACACGCACACACGTGAGGAGACCGGGGGAGTTCATACCAAATATCTTACAGGCCAACTGCCTATTACTCAGCCACACACAACTTTATTTGCAGCCGTTAAGTGAAAACACAGGGAGCATCACTCATGAACACGGTCTAGCCTGTAGCGAGAATGTCAGCGTGGCTCTCGCTGTTGAATTATTCTGCCCCTCTCTCACAGTTTATTTCTATTTTTCCTGGATCAAAAGTGATAATTGTGTTTCAAGAAGACATTTCTGTGGGAGCCTTATCTAGATGTAGTGTCCACCAGGCAGGTCAAGGCATGGCTGTGTGAGGGGAATCGGAGTGGAGCAAGAGGGGTGGGTGAGACATTTGTGGTGGAGGTGGCAGAGGGGGCGTGTGTTTGCTTAGCTTTGATGTAGGGTTAAATCAGGGAGAAGCAGGGCCTGGCTCTCTGTTTGCACTCTTTAACGCACAATACCCTTCTCCATCTCTCTTTCTCTCCCTCCATCCCTCCGTCACTGCATTCACGTGCACAATGAGCGCTCAGCCAAGTATAACGCCTGTTGACCGTTCCGACCTGTCGGCCAAGTGACTCGTTCGGGGGGGGGCACAGGGGCAATGGAATGAGAGAGAATAATTTAGAAGGGGAGGAGAGGGCATTTAAGTGGGATTATAGATTTGGGCCCAGGATTAGTTGGACTAGCCAGCTCCTGGTGAAATATGATAATTTGGCCAGGATATAGCACGATCGTAATGGTAGGTAGGTTGGTTTATTAACATAGGTGGTGTTTACTGTTAAGTTCTTCTTACACTATGAGATGACCGTATTCACAACTACTGTCAGAATATAGTGTGATAATATAATTAATGGCACTTCTGAGTCTATTCTGCTAAACCACATCAATACATTATCATGTTATTTTCCACATGTGTACACTGCTGAGGGTTTTCTTTTTTTTTTTTAATAAAAAATACAGTGCTGGAAAATAGAAATTACAATCTTGTTTTCTAATATGACAGCATGACAACTATAAAGCAACTGAGCAAAGATTAAATGTTTAGACCTGAACATGCCCCCTTTGCATTGCCAGGTTATCAGAAGTATGTGGTTTAAAACGAATGCTCGGTAAATGCTTTAGATACCAGCTTCTCACAAGTTCTACCTATAGTATACAAGGGAAACTATTAAATCGAATAATTTTGAACAGACTGGTTCATGACTGTACAGTTATATTTTAAAGAAGGTACATTAAAAAATATAATAAAATAATGAGATGCAGTGACCCTCTTTTCCTGGCATTTCTCTGACCCCAGGTGTACACCAGGTGAGGTGGGGTCAAGTGAGGTCCAACGTCTGGGCCAGGTGGTCACAGACATGGATGGTCAGTTTGGCTCAGGTGTCTATTATTGCACACCGGAGGCAGAAGTCTCTGCTTCCTGTCTTCCCTCCAGGGCCAGATTGGAAAGTAACACCAGCCCTCGGTGGAGACACCGACCACCTGCTGGTGAAGCAAAGCTGCAAGGATAAGTCTGCCAACTTTAGCATGTTGCATAGTGAGTTATAAAAAAGCAAAATGGTGTAGCAGAGTGATTATGCCATAGCCAGAGCTTCAAGCTGCCGCTGAGCAAGATGCTGACTTTCTGTTAGCTTAACAAGCAAGGAGGTAATCATTAGCTCAAGCATCGCTGTTCACGTAAATAATAAAAATGAACTTCGGCAACCAAGTGGATGAATAGTTTGTATCTTTGTAAATGAAAAGAACACAAAACAATACATATATATATATATATATATATATATATATATATATGCTACCTGTGTTATGCATTTACAGCTGGCTCAGTGAAGCATGAAGGTGTGTGTAAAAGGCATAACTAATTTGGGGACGTAAAACATTTTTGCTTGACTATTGTATTTAAAATAATAGATATTATTTTTGTTTCTGTACATATTAGACTGTGTCAGGAAGTCTGTAAATGTAACTTTTTGTCCACTCATGTTAAAAAGGGAGCTTAACCTAATTAACCTCTGAATGCCTTCAAAGCTTCGCATTAGTGCTGCAACTCTCTTCCCAAATAAAGTTAGCCACTCGATTAGTAAAACTATAAACTGTTTTCAAAAGCTCGTTAGTTTTAGTACTGTCCTGTGTAATTAAATCTCCCTTTCTTTCAGCTTTTTAGCTACTCTCCCTCCTTTCATCCACTCCTCCTTCTCCTTCTCCTCCTTCTCTTTGTTTTCCTGTTTTTTTTCATCCCTTCATGTTTACCTTTCGTATGCCATTAACCCTTTTCAGACCATCTCATTCCTTCACACAGTCTTGCCCAGCCTCGTGTGACCAACCTCAGTTTGAGTGCTTCTGTACGCGTCTCACAGGATGCATCGATGTTTGTAGAAGTGCTTGCGAGGGTGAAGGGGAAGCCCTCTGTGGGTCACCCCCCTAGCTGCTCCCAGCCACAGTGATACAGTAACAAAAGGGGACCCCCCCCCCCGTATGATTGTCCTTTATACCCCCCGCCCCCCAGCAAGGTCAGACACAAAGACCTGGCCAGAATGTTCTCAGCCCTGCTATCCCACAGGAATGCACAAAGAAATCATTTTAAACTGTGATGCTGGCCAAATACATTTTTAAGTCTCCATTTGTTACTAGAATGTATGTAAATTAGTCACAAACTATTTTAATAATCTATCTTTTAAGCTAAAATGCTAAATATTTTCATGGCCCAGCTTCTCAATGTGAAGATGTGCTCCTTTTACTTACACCTAATTGTAGGTTATGTAAGTCTGCTGGTCGGATACGTATAGTGATTTGTATACATCATCTCTGGCTCCAGAAAAATTGCTTTATATATGCTTTATATATGTTACTGCATGCTGTCAGAGCTGCAGCTTTTTATATTTTAATTAATTAATTTTTTTAACCAGTGCTTTTTTTGTTCTTGCTGTAATTATACCACACATGAACAAGATGTTTACATCTCATCTTATATGAAAATTGACTTGATGGAGATGCTTCATCATTTTTGAGTTAATTTCCTGCCGACACTCATTTTAAGAGCACAAGTTCTTCTAACAGGGCTTCAGCCTGTTACATGGTCAGCTCCACCTCATCCTCCTATGAATGGTCATATTTTACTCTATTTAAGCCCTTTCAGACCACTGCCACAACCATTTAGCTGCAAACGATCCATCTCTCCCCCCCAGGCTGCATTACGTGATCACAGGTTTAATGGCAGCAGCATATCAGCAGGGTTCATGTTTCGGCCACCACCTCTCTCTCTGTCTCTCTCTCTCTCTCTCTCTGGCTAGTTTTTGTGTGTACCTTTTGTACACATCTGTGTCTCAATGTCAAAGCCACTGTTTGCCTTCACAGTGGTGTAAGTGTGTGGCAGCATGTCCTGCAGACAGAGGGACCTGAAACATCTGATGGGTCACAGTGAGTGGTGTTGCCGAGGTACTCCTGTTTGCTCTATAAGGCAGTACGCTCCAATGAAGGACTACACACGAACACCCGCTCCATCACACAGGCCCCCCACCGGTGCCGGAAATGGGCCCGACCCCTGCCCCTTCAGTGTGCGCATATGTACATGTTACGAGGCTGACAAATGTGTAATGAAGGCGAGAAAGAAGGAAGTGGCCAGTGGGGTGTATCCACCATAACGAGACAGAATAGATGGAAGTGAATCAGGTGAAAGGTTCACGGTCAGTTGAGGAATTTGATATTTGCATGTGTTTGTTTTTGAACTATGAGGGTGCAAGAAACTTTGCGGAAAGGTCAAGGTTATAATTGGTAGTGCGAAGGAACCAGGGCTCTGCTCATGTGTAACAAAATGTTTATTTAACACAAACTGTGGTCACTTAATGCCAACTTTAGGGCAGCTGATCAAATGTGTGTAGTGCCTTTTTAATATGCCAGGGTTTATATAAACTGCTCAAAAAATTAAAGGAACTCTTTGAAAGCACATCAGATCTCAATGGGGAAAAAACCATCATGCTGGATATCTATACTGATATGGACTGGGTAATGTGCTAGGAGTGAAAGGATACCACATTGTTTGACGTAAATGAAAATTATCAACCTACAAAGAGACACTGAAAATCAAAGATCAAGTGTGGAGGCCAGTCAATGGTATCAATTCTTTCATCCTCCAGGAACTGCCTGCACGATCTCACCACATGAAGTTGGGTATTGTCATGCACCAGGAGGACTCCAGGAACCACTGCACCAGCTTAGGGTCTGACAATGGGTCCAAGGATTTCATCCTGATACCTAATAGCTTAGCCTGTAGAGGTCTGTCCATGGATATGCCTCCCCAGATAATTATTGACACCCACCACCAAACCAGTCTCATTCCTCCTCCTGCTGATGGGTTAAGGACCTCTGACAGCCCTGTCCAGCTCTCTTAGACTAACTGCCTGAGTCCTGGAATCTCCTCCACAAGCTGTTGAGACTGTGCTGGGAGATACAGTAAACCTTTTGGCAATGGCACATATTAATGTGCCATCCTCGAGGAGTTGGACTACAGTACCTGTGCAACCTTGTAGGGTTCAGGTATCGCCTCATGCTGCCAGTAGTGACACTGACCTTAGCCAAATGAAAAACTATTGAAAACAACAGTCAGAAAAGATGAGGAGGGAGAAATGTCAGTGGCCTCCACCTGTGAAACCATTCCTGTTTTGGGAGTTGTCTCATTGTTGCCCCTCTAGTTCACCTGTTGTTAATTTCATTAACACCAAAGCAGCTGAAACAGATTAACAACCTCCTCTGCTACTTAACTGACCAGATCAATAACCCAGAGGTTTATAATTGACTTGATACTATACTTTGATTAAAAACTGTTCCTTTATTTATTTCTTTTGAGCAGTGTAGATGTTGCTACTGATTCAGAAATGCTTTTGACAGATCCACTTAATAAGAGGAAATGTAAAGACTGCTGTATAGCATTAAACACTGCTTCAGGTAAACACTTTGAGCAAAAACATTGGGCACTTTTTTAAAAATAGAACATGCCAAAAGTCTCATCCCTGTCCTAAATCCAGTGTGTGTTCTTCCTGTGATGCCTCCTTATGAGTCCATATGTGCCTTTGCAGCTTTAGCTACACGTGTTTAACAAACAGTAAGCCTTAATTAAGGTTGAGCAATTGGACGGCATGTACACAGTGAAATGAAGTACTTCCTACACAATTTATATTGAGGTAGCTGCCTCCTTAATACCACTGAGTGCATCAGACCATCGTGGGTAGTTCTGTTAATGAGGATTCTTCTGTCTCCTCCTCCTGCTCCATGTTCTTTTTCTTCTTTTCCTCCTCCTCTTTCTTTTCTGCCTTCTTTTCCTTCTCAGCCTTCTCCTTCTCTTGCTCCGCCTTCTTTTTCATTTCCACCTCCTCCACTGCCTCCTTCTTCCTTTCCTGCATCTTCTCCTCTTCCTCCTCTCTTTAGGGCTTGCCACAGCAGATTGTCTGCCTCCTTCACACCCTATCCCTTGTGTATGTCACACCTACCGTCTTCTACATATCCTCTTCAATGCATCAGTGAACATCCAATTTGGTCTTCCTCTTTCTCCTTCCTGACAGCTTCATCTTCAACCTTGTTAGAGAACAAATATATGAATTGCAAATGAATTTGCAAAGTCACCACAGGTGACAAGAATAAAAAATAGCACATTGTGACATGATTTCATCCACATCACTGACGTCCTAGACTTGATCTTAAATCAGCGACAACTTGCTTTGCTGTCAGTTTGTCCCAGGTATTAATATGGAAAAAAAAAAAAATTTCTAAAACTGTTGGTCAGACACCTGAGCCTGAAGATGCATTATTATTCTTTGAAATAATGCACCTTCCAAGAGAGAGAGGTTTCCCAAATAAAGAAAAACTTATTTAAATAAAATATGTGACATCCTCCTAATGTGCAAATAATCATATGGACCAAAATCAGCCAAAAAAAACTGGCATGCAGTTTTCAAACTGGCATCGATCGTGTAAACACTGAAATATTAGAGTGTTAAAGCTCATCTGTGTACATGTCTGCATTTATTTAATAAAAGGTTCTGGCTGACAGACAGACATGCTTTTAAATGTGTGTCTCCTTTGTTACTTTTCAGTGTGGTGAAGGTCCTGCTCGAAGCCGGTGCTGATCCAAATGCCGGCGATCATTTCAACAACGTTTACGACACATCACGGGAGAAAGGCATCCACTCGCTGGAAGGTGAGAGGGGCGGGAAACAGACTGGAGTTGTTATTGCACATATAAACCCACAGTGTGTAAACCAAGTATTATGAGCGTAGTTTGCATAAGAAATTTGCATTAATGTACATGTTTGATTTTTTTTTTGTGTGTGTATTATTTGTTTTATTTGTCCTCTGAAAAGTGGTGTGGATTTTTTTGTTCTGTTTTTTATTTATTATTATTTTTTTTATAATTTGCTTTACTTCTGAGCTTTACAGTTGCACACAAACACACAGGCACAATGGCAGAGGCACACATGCACACATACACACACTCTTTACCCCCACCCCTCCAGTCTGTGTTGGGTTTCTGCAGACATATTTATATGGGATATGTATATTGCAGACATTTATATGGCTGTCAGGTTTGGGTCCACGTGGGGCCCGCGTAGCGTGGGGAAGCGTTTCCCAGACGCACACTGATGGATGGGCTAGGGGGGCCTGTGCGACGCTTTATTGGGTTAGCTATGATTATCCCGCCTTGTCTCTCACACACACACACACACACACACCACACACACACACTGCAGAGATACACTGTCAGAGAGAGAGAGAAAAAGAGTGGGATGGATAGAGGGAGAGAAAGACTGATGAAGCAAGGAAGAAGGAAAAAAGGGATGCACTGAAAAAAGAAGGCTGGAGATGGAGGAGAAGGAAGAAGATGCGGATGTTTGAGGGAGTGATGGAGAGCAGGAGGGATTGAAGGAAATGGGTGGGATGATGAGGGAGGGAGAGGAAGTCAGGAAATGGATGAGACAAAGTTACTGGGATAGAGAGAGTGGGGAGGGAGAAAGAGGGTGCAAGTGATGAAAGGGATTGATGGACACAGAGGAGGAGAGGAAGGAGGTGGAAAAAATAAAAAACGGATGATAAAGGAGTGGCACGAGATGAGTGCTGTTATGAAAAAGAAGTAAGGAGAGAATGATAGAGTATCTCTATTATTAGTAAGAAGCAAAGCAAGAGAGACCCTAAAACACAACTCGCATTATTGCTATTGTGTCGGACAGTTGAGCTTAAATCTGCTCAAATGAACAGCTCTTCCAAAGCTGGAAACAAGAAAGATAATTTTGTAAAAGCAATGTTGCCTTCGTCACACTTTCTGGAGTCTTATGGTTGACTGTGGATGGATTATAGGAAGCTCTCTCGGATTTAGATGCTGTAAAATTTAAAGTTTAAGTAGTTTGTTATTCATTGTAATATCCTTTTCAGATCCAGGGAGTATACAGTTTCCAGATTCATGTAATAACTATCCTATTTGCAGCTTTGAGGAATTAGTATATCTCCTCGAATTCCTGTTAACTCCAAATTCAGTAAGACTGACTTTTTTCTAAACTTTAATATTGGTGAAGGGAAGTATTTAAAATTAAAATCTAGCAGCAATCTCACAATTGAATGATGTTCCCAGCAGGCTTTTTGGTTTTGTTTTATTTTATTTATTTTGGGAGCCAACCTGTGCATGTTCTGCACAGAAGAAGCAGTTTGTGATTCTAATCTTTCTTCTCTTCTGTGTCCCCTCTCTGCAGTCCTGGTGTCCAGAGAAGACGAGTTCAGCAGCAGGCTCAGCAGCAGGGCTGGTTTCCGTGATTGCACAGCGCTTCACTACGCCACACTGGCTGATGACCCGCACGCTGTCCGCATGCTGCTTGAGGCTGGTATGCTACTGCTCCCGAATCATTAAAACCATCCCGTTACAACCCACCTTTGAATTCCATGGGGGAACTCGGAGAATGTCGATGTTAGAGAAGTAAATGTGGTGACAGATGCAGTAGCCTGCACATATATGGTATTGCTGCTCTGCAGTTTAAAGCCTTACAGGTGCAATTTTTAGTCGTGGATATCTTTGGTATTAAAGCCAAATAACTGCCAAGCTTTGTGCTTGCCTCCACCTTCATTTTATATACAGTCCTCAATCCTGTGGACCTACTATACACAGAAGGGGAGGAAAATGGGTGCTGGATTTTAGTAGCTCATGCTTAGGTGAACTAAGTGTGCCTTTCCTGAGGGTAAACTGTGAAAATGCAGCTGTCACCTAAACTCTGTCAGTCACAGCCAAACAAAACTGACAGACTTCAATTATAGCGTCCACTGGAGGGAGAGGTCCTCATGATTTAGCAGAGCATCCTTATGAGTTGTTTGATCTCAGTTTGACAGTTTACTTGCTTCTTACTTGTGCCACGGAGGTTATGTTTCCAGGCTGATATTTTGATTGTATTACTTTATTGGTTTATCGTGTAGTTAATGTATTCCTGTTGTAATATAATATTTCCTTGTGTTAGTTGCTACCATTGTAGTGGCTAATGGGAATCTAAATGAATAAATATGTTTGTGTTCACATCTTTTAGTAATCTTTATCAGTCGGGCCAAATGGCTCTATTTAAAGAGGCTTTTAAATTTAAATTTGTTAACAGTGCGTCATAGTTTAGGTGAACAAAGGACTGAATTTTACTCTTGAATTTTTGGAAAAACACATTTAGGTCCCCTCCGTCATACTCGGCAAAAATTTAAATGAGCCGCTTTATTAAAAGTGGGGAGGGGAAGTTAATCGAGATTTAATTTTCATTAACAATTTTACAAAATATTCTGAATAAAATGATGCCTTTCTTTTATTCTTCTTTCTCCTAAAAGCTCAGATTTACTCCCTGCCAGGCTGGGGCATGTTTTTTTTATGTCACATTTATTTATGATCATAAATGAAATTAAAGGAAATGTACTGTTAGAGAGACCAGTAATAAAATCAAACGCATTAATATTTCAAAAGTTAAGAAGTAATCATCTCTATATAATCACGGTCTTAATGCTGACCAAAACAACTGTCATAATGCTTGCGTTTAATAATTCTGTTGTTAATGTAATTATGATAATATATTTATAAAAATACACTTGCTTAATTATTTGAATAATTTTTTTCACTTCTTTATACAATAATTTATACATTCACAGGGTATATACAGGGTACCAGTTTTGAAACACACCAGCTCTTAGAGGTTATTCTTTGATGTTTAAACTGAATAGTTCTCATTCTGCCTCTAAAGCTGAAAGCAGTTTCACCTCCATCACCTTTTCATGTATCAACACCTGAACACACCCCCTGCAACTGATATAAACAGCATTACAAAACTCATTTGAAATTGATTACTTGTTCAGCTTCCCCAGCCCCCATTACGCTCGCACCTGTCGTTGACTCAGCGCCACCATCACACACACACACACACACACCCCGGAGGCAGAGTATCCCCCTTCAGTTTCCAGGCGAGCAGCTCTTAAACAAGCTAGGCCTTGTTGAACTGTGACCTCCTCGCAGAACATGCCCTTGGGGTAACTCCACAAGCACAGGAAGTGTGAGTCTTTGTAAGTGTGAGTTTATGTGTGTGTGTGAGATCATATATGTTAGCTTCCATGATTAATGAATCTATTCACATATTCATGTTTCGTTTCATCCATCTGACATTCTCGTTTCAGTTTGTGGATGCCTTTTTTAACTTAAATTTGCGAGATTGTTGTTGTTGTCTTTTAGGTCGATTAGGCTTTTAATCTAAAAACACTCCATTTTGGGGATCACTGTACACGCACTGAAACACACACACGCAGATGCACAGGAGCTTGTATTAATGTCTTGTTTACGTTTATGATGGATGATGTATCTGAAGCTCTGTCAGCCTGTCTCTCCCGTATCACCCCTGCCTCTGTAAGTACTCCGTACGCTTAAACAAATCACCTCAACTAACTTGATCAAATGTTCCGCAGACGCATTTTTGAATTAAAAAGGTAAGAAATTTCACGAAGCAGAGACATTTGTTTTAGGACAATCAGATTACAGACAGGGTTGGTTGTTGCTCGCCCGACTGGGCCTGTGCAGGGTTGGCGCCACCATCGCGGCCAATATCAGTTATGACATCACACGCTCTAAATCACACATTGCTGTGCTTGTGTGATCCTGTGCAAATGTGTGCGTAATTAGACTTTTGCTAAAGTTTCATATGCATGTTTTGATTTTTTTTTTCCCCCTCATACAAGCTTCTGCTGTCTTTCTTTCCTTTAAGCCATTTTCCATTTGTAGCATCCTATCCATCTTTGTTTTAAAATCGTCACAAAAAAAAATCTTATAAACTGTCACAGCTTCAGGACATCTATGTGGATTTTGGTGTGTGAGTGTGTGTGTGTGTGTGTGTGTGTGTTCTCTGGTTGTGCGTCATCTTCCTTTCATGTATGTACACACTGCACCTTGTTATTTCCCCTGTGTTTGTGTTCATCTGTGTAACACTACTAGCCGTGGGTTTGCTCTTTTGGCCTTAGCCAGCCCTCCGCTCACATCTCCATCCATCACAGTCTCCAGGCCCACCCTCAGGCTTCACTTCGCCACACAGTCCCGCACCCTACCTGCGGAGGCTCTCTAGCCTCTCCCCAGGCTCCACATTGGCCCTTTGGCCAGGGGCACTGCGTAATGGACAGCTCTGTAGGTGGTAAGAGGCCAGGGGAGACACACATGCTCGCAGACGCACACAAGGACACACACACATACGCATGCATAAAGACCAGCAGGGGCTCTCTCCCACCAGCTGCAGTGAAAGAGAGGGAGGAGGAAATGGGAAAGAGGAGGGCAGTCCTAATAGGCATAACTAAAGCACTCCTAATGAAGGGATCCTGTGTGTGTGGGTGTGTGTGTGTGTGTGTTTAGTTGGGGTTGTGTGTCTGTCTCTGTGACTGTTGTTAGTGTTGATCCTGTTATAAAGTGCTATGGCCCAGAGGGTTGGCCTGATATTAAAGCCCTAAATGATGCTATTTATTATGTCCAGTGTCGGTGTGTGTGTGTGTGGTGCTTTATTGCTTTTCGTCCTCATGTTTTTTTGGGGGGAGGTTGTGGTGTATTGTCAGGATCGATGGCTTGTGAGCAGGTCACAAAATTTAGGGGTTTATCGATAATCATCACAGTGATTATTAGTCTCTGTGGTCGGTCCTCAGAGCAATAGAGCAACCATCACCTGCACTGATTACATAGTTTGTTTGCTTTTTATTTTTTTCTGAAGGAAAAAGTTCAGAGGGAATTTCTTGTCCTTAGCACTCCATACAGCATCACACACAGAGCGCTGAAGTTACTAATGTTGTTTTCTCACATGAGTGTCAGCCAGTGTACAGTAGACTGAGCTGAAGAACCTAGTGAGATCATTAACACTGTGACTCATCACAAAACCCATTTGAGTCTCAGTGGCAGCAAGAAAATCAGAAGAAAACCATAAGAATCTCGACATTGCATTTATTACTGCTGAAAGCAGAATTCATTTTTCACTGCATGAATTCAGAGCACAAAGCTCAATTTTCATTTATTAATCTTTATTTTGGTAAATATGGTTAGAGCTGGATTTGGATTTTGAACATAATTTATTTATATAATCTCATTGCATTGCTGGATCATATTCACCTAACCATTTGTAAAAGTAATCCATGTGTGCCAAAAGCTCAAGCTTTAGATGGCTTCAAATACAGTTTTCAGTGTTTTTCTTCTTCTTCTTCTTTTCTTCTTGGCTCAGTATGATGGCATATAGAGCAGATATCCTTAATATGTTTATTTCAAGCACATGCTTTGGCTATGAGCAGAGCAGCCCCGCCCACTTGCTGTCCAAACCGGAAATGAGGGGCTGCACCCCTTACAAGTGTAAGATAAAGATGGTTTCGAACTGTGAATGCAAAACTACTGTAATAGAGTCCAAGAATAAAAAAAATGGAGCTAGAATTGAGCACAATAATTAAACTTTAAATCCACTACAGTCTAAGACTGACATAAACTGATGATAAAGTCATGAAGAGTACAAATCTGATCAAGTATTCAACACCAACTTTCATCCTGAACTAATCCGCATCCCAAATTGTGAAATATAATATTTCATTACCTGAATTCTGAGTCATTTTTTTGTCCACTATGTAATGCCCTAAAACTTTTCCACAATGCAAAGCACCACATTTAACACATGATGAAATCAAAAGGATATGAAATCTCAGTTTACTGCTCGCTAATTAATTTTGTTATAGAAAATCTAGCATAGACCTGAGCTACATATTTACACAATCATCATATTGCATTATAGTTGTCACTTTGTAACACATTTTTGTGCCTGTGTAATTAGTATTTTCTGACTGGTCATGCCTCAAAGGTAAAGAAAATCTATATTATTCATTTCATCCTTTGCTTCTGTGTCATTTGTGAATCAAATTCCGAATTATTTACTGCAATTTTTTTTGTTAAATATTGTTATTACAATCACTTGTTCACCTGGAGTCGCATGTATATTAAGTTAGTCTGGTTATTGAGTGGTAGCACAGGTCAGGGCAGAAGGCACTGCTAACCACTGGCACTGACAAGCCCACACTGTCCGGCCCTGGCTGGCAAACTTCACTCATGCTGTGATATTATGTTTCTTCCTCTCTGAAATCTGTCCTCCACTTGACCACTCCTGCTGTGTGTGGATGGGTGTTTGTCTCAGTAACTCCAACCTGCAGCGACCTGCAGTGTGTGTATGTATAGATCATATAATAGTCCAGGGTGTTGGTGTGCGGGTGTATGGTTATTGGCACGCGTTGCAGATATGAAACCCCCTACAGGGTCATTGCGTTGCCGTCCTGCTTCATTGCAGTGACCCTTGACCCATGTGACCTCTCACCCCTAACCTCTCTTTTTCGATTGACATTTAGACCCTCCTGCTGAGGGAAATGTGTGCATATTGTGGTAGTACTCAGTTTTTGTTTTGTCTTGTTGTTCCTGAAAAGTTTGCTGTTGTTAGTTCCAGTCATTCACTGAGTTCTTTTTTTCCCCCTAATGTAAGAGCTTTAAATTTTGTTTGTGATTGTCATACAGGTGCCAACCCCCTGCAGACCAATGGTTTGGGACACACAGCACGGGCCTATGCTAAGGAGGGAGAAGTGAGCACATTGCTGAAAGAGTGGGAGGGCAAGGTAACAGACTCTTCACATTCATACAGACACCATAATTAATTTTGGTTTGCCTCCATACAGGCTGTGCAGAAGTAAAAATTTCCTTTCGGTGGCTAGTCAAGAGGTGGGTTCCAGAAGTAATTTTCTCTGGCCTGGTGTGAACAACTCAGCAGATTTCTTGCACACTGGCCGATGCTCCTCAGGAGGTCTGTGTCGGTCTGCTTTCTGACTGACAGGTGCTTTGAATATTAAAGTTGTGAAAGCTGGTGGAGGTTAACTGGGGTTAAAAACATGTGCTGAACAACAAAGCTGGGTTATTTATCATTGCATATCATGGCATGAAAGACTGACTAAAATGTGTTCAAATGAACTATCTGGTATATGTATAGGAAAAAAGAATATCAGTCACAGGCAGCACTGAAGTTGAATTATGTATAAAGTCCTGCATGATTTATAATGTAAAATGGCAGCTTATGTCATTCACATCACTGAATTATGAGTGTAAATATCTTTTAAAAGTGCAAATTATTATAATGTTAATAATGTTGATAATAAAATGTGCTTTACTGGATCTATGACGCACCTCATTGTTGGGATGTTTCTATTCGGACTCCCAACAATGAAGTTAAACTCTGTGGCAAAGAAGATAAACTAAATCACGGGTTGAGTGCACAGAAAATACTTATTAGTTCCATGAAAACCATTACAGAAACCAGTTCTCCTTTGCCAGACGCTTTTGGGATAGGTCATTTCTTGGGGTTTTTTTTCCCCAGACAAAATTGTGATGTGAAAAATGAGATTTAATATTGTTTAGAAAGTTTGGCAATGCTGAGAGTTCTTAGTCTTTTAGATTGAACAAACCTCTAGCATGCTGCCCCTCATTGCTCAGCTCTTGGTATTTCACAGGTGTGTAGTGGTAGAAGTGGGGTCTGGCTTTTTCTTAAATAAAACTCGAGTTATCCGTAGTTATCTACCAACTTGACAGCAGGCTGGAGCTAAGCAAGATGGAGAGAGAGAATAAACAGCCTGCCTCCACTGCAGGGTGGAAACCTGGAGTCTAAGGAGACAAAGAGAGGAGGATAAATGAGTCATGGGGTGGCTGAGAGAAAGGAGGAGAAACCAGGGGGTGTGAAGAACACTAAAAGAATAGAAGAAGAAGAAGAGGTGGAGAGATCAAGCTAAATCAGCAAAGGAGAGGAAATGGGTGTCAGAGAAATGGAGGTAGTGTGATAAAGAGGAGGGAGATGGGAAACTCATAGCTGCATCAAAATGGAAAATGTACTTCTAAAATTTTTGATGAAGGGCGTATTAGTGGGTGAGATATTTAAGGTAAAAAGAATACATTTTAAATGTTTCATTCCACCATTTAAGAAATGTGGCACCTAATCCAAGAAGAATATTGTATTTATTGCCCAGATTTTCTTATGTTTAACATTCGTTTTGGGGTTTAATTTAACTCATAAAGATGATGAGAAAGAATTGCACAAAAAAAAAATGGGTACCACACTTGTCAGCTAAGAACAGGAAACTGAGGCTACAATTCACACAGGCTCACCAATGCAGCAGTAGAAGATTGGAAGAACATTGCCTGGTCTGATGAGACTAACCTTCTTCTGCAACATTCAGATGTTAAGGTCAGAGTTTGGTGTAAACTACATGAAAGCATGGATCCATCCTGCAGTGTATCAAAGGTTCAGGCTGCTGCTGATTTGGGAGCACTTTGGGTCCCTTAGTACTGACTGAGCATTGTTTAAACACCACAGCCTACCTGCTGACCATGCCCATCCCTTTATGACCACAGTGTTCCCATTTTCTAATGGCTGTTTCCAGCTGAACAATGCACCATGTCACAAGTTCAGATCACCTCAAACTGGTTTATTGAACATGATGGTGAGTTCACTGTACTCAAATGGCCTCCACAGTCACCAGATCTCAATCCAATGGAGCGCCTTTGGGATGTGGTGGAATGAGAGATTTCCATCATGGATGTGCAGCCCACAAAGCTGCAGCAACTGTGTGATGCTGTTTCTAGCACTCTGTTGAATCTATGCCTGAAGGCAAAAGGGAGTCCAACTGAGTCCTAGGAAGGTGTACCTAATAAAGTGTCCATGAGGGTATATCAGCCTTGTTGGCCATGGTAGGTGTTTTTAAACAGAGGAGGCAATGATAAAGACATGGGGATGAGAAGTAAGGAGAGGGACAGACACAGAGCCTTTGTTTACTCTGAGCTGATTATTAATTTTCTCTCCTGTGTCTCCCTCCTCTTCCAGCTCCACTGACTCTCTTGTTCGTTTCTTTACCTCCACTTAGTTCCTGGAGTTACAGGCTCGGCGAGAGGCAGAAGAAAGGAGGAGGTTCCCCTTAGAGAGGAGGTTGAAGGAGCATATCATTGGACAGGAAGGGGCCATCAATACGGTGGCTTCAGGTAAACACACAGATTATGCCTGGGTGTATAAATGCAAAAATACAAAATATCACCTTCCTTTTCACTTCCTTTGTCTCTCTTACTACTCCTCTTACTACTTTCTCCTGTTCTCCTCCCTTTTCCACCAGCAGTAGGCGGGTTCGTACAGACCTGCAGAGGCTGTAATTGGTTAATTGTGATGAATGAGCTGTCTGTCAGGCGTACACAGGTGGTGTGTGCATGTGTGTGTATTTGTACGTGACAGCTGAAGAGGCCAGGCTTGGAGCCGCCAGTTAACACGATTACAGAGAGGAGACATACTACAGACCCCCACCCTCCTCGTTTCTCTCCAGCTTTCTGCTTTCCCCCTCTGTCTCTGTTCTTCTGTTTCTACATCATCTCTATCTCTTGTACGCTCTTGATCTCCATCTCTCTCCTTCACTCTTCCATCCTTTCCTGCTTGCTTTTTGTAACATTAATGTGCCTCCTGAATCTTTCCACTCTTTGTCCTCCAGCAGAGTTGTGGACGGGCAAACGGATGTAGACAAGAGAGGATGGGATGGATGAAAGAATAAGGAGACATGAAAAGTAAAAGATGCAAAACATAGATGGGAGATTATGGGGGAGAGTATTTGAGAACCAGAAAGCCAGGAGCTTTGACAGAAAGACAGAGAGTGTGTGTATAGTGCATAGAGGAGGGGAGGATGAGTTAGAGCACAATAACACAACCAACAGTAAAGACCTGATATTACACCAGGCATCCATGGAGGCCATGTACTGTATTGATCTGCAGATGAGAGTTTGTGGGGTTTTTGTGAAAGGGTTCTGCAGCAGAGAGAGTGGCTGTGTGTTATTTTTATGATGTTGGACATTTTCTGTTTTAGATTTGTGAAAAAAATTAACTCATTCCCAAAGCTAGAAACAAATATTACAGTCTATAATGCATTAGAGAGAGCAAATACTGCAGACTTTATAACCAACAGGGGAACAACTTTTATCCCTCTCCAGACTTCTGTGAGTCAAATACTTCATCAAAAAAACAACACAAACTACAGATCTGAGACAAACTACAGACAGTAGTTGTTAGACGTGTCAGAGGGAGACGGTAATCATGGGACTTGTAGTCTTTGGCAAGGCGATGAATGACGGTCGTTATCATGAAAGCCATACAAGACATTGTCACAGAGATATAGGAACAGCTTATTGATCTATGAGAAATATTGCAGTAAATATATCACATACACACACACATACACAGGGACGAAAGAGGTGGGGAGTCAGCATTAATCTGCACAGATACAGGAGCACACATGATCTAACATTCATGTACAGTTTGTAAAATCAGTCAAACTCTTGGCAGGAGGAGGGAAGTAGAGATTTAGAGATGAGGAGATGACACCACAGATACACCACAGATAAAAGGAGATAAATGACAAACGGATGTAGAGATAAAGCAAGAGTGCTACGCAAGACTAGATTATGTAACTGCAAATGCACATCATGCCCAACAACACTTTAATCTGTTCTTACTAGGTAAAAATAAAGAATTGCCATGACCAACCAGAAGGCCAGTTGTTCTTATTGTTAATTGATTTTGCTATAAAAACAGTTACCCATGACAGGTGCCACCTCAGGGGGCAGGATTTGAGGTTGGCCAGGAAATTTTTAAGGTTAACCCTGGCTTTTCTGTATTACTGGGGTATATACACTGCAAGCCTAACTTGCACTGGAACAGGTTCTGATCAAGATTAGAGATCAACACCTATGAAATCAGTGCCTACTGATTAATCAGTTCTCTCAAAATTGATTAGTCACCATTCCTGAAACATCCCTTGGATTTCTGTGTGGATAATAAGAGGGTCTAAAGTTGTTTTCTTATTTTTGTTTTGTTTTTTGTTTTTATGTTTTTTGTTGTTTTTTTTGGGGGGGGGGGTAGTATGTCTACAGTCCTTGAGTTTACCCAGTGAGCATCATAATAGAAACAGATTCTTTGATGCAGCTTTATTGCTTGACTTTTTCCTTTACACTGCAAACAGTTTTATAACAGTTTTATTGTTCTATAAATGTTAATATATGATCCTAAAACAGGGTTTCTATATTTACTTGTTGACTTTAATTTTCACATTCTTTGAAATAGGTTTTTATATTTATTCTTCAGGCTGCTAAACACCACCTGGGTTTCAGCTGAAAGATTAAAAATAAATCATCTTTCACACCTGTAAAAATTAATTTAATGAAATATTCAATTATGATCCATCAGAATCTCCCATATGTTAATGATAAGGTTGTGAAATTATTTAACTTTTTAAGTCTGTTAACTTAAATGGCATTTTTACCAGCTTACCTTACTGGCTTCAATAGACTTTATTAATATAGTGAGATAGTATAGTAAATGTCGAGTCTTTCTGACAAAACCGCTTAATGCACGTACACATTCAGACATGACTTTTAGCACTACACTGCTGTATACAGTCCTTTTCCTGTTACACACTCATACTGTCATGAAACATGTGTGGCTGGCAGATAGGATTGCACCCCAGTGCAGTACTCCTGAGACAGGACAAAGAACTGAACAAAACTGAGGGCTTAAATACATACGCCAGTTAATTGTGGAGACAGCTGTGGAAGTGGAGACAGCTGGGGAGAACAAGACACAGGTGAACAGAATGAGACTAATGAGACAAGGGAAGCAAACAAAACACAAAGCATAAAAACTGAAACAAGGAATTAAATATAAATGAACAATGACCCTGAATGTAATGTAGATAATCAAAATCTAGAACCATAATCCCAGACTCGGAACATAAACAAAACCCAGAATTCAAAAGTCCAAACCTAGAAATGCTGGGGCAGATATATTAAGTGTTTGAACCCTTTATAATATTCTCATAGTTTGATGTTCCTTTGTAAAAGTCTCCTACCGGCGCACAAACAGCTCCATGTTTCTGGTTAGTCCTGCCAATCCTACCCTTTCATGTGAGTGTTCACATAGTTAGATTGTAAAAACCTGGGTTAACTTACCGAGTTGACAACCAGCTTCGTGTGACCGCCTAGCCTGACTCGCGATGTTGGAGTAAGTGAAGCCAGATAACAGAAGGATATCCTGGGGATGCTGAACTTGCTTCGTAGCAGGTGATTGCAAGATTCCCGCTTATTCCAGCCAGAAACCTTTGTTGCATATCATCACCCTTTTTTTTCTATCATTATTGCCAAAATAACATAATGCCAAAAATAACTTTAAACACCTACCCAATTAGGACTGATGGAATTATGAGAAACAAAAAAAAGAAGTAGGAAACTGGACATAGTGTATATGTCTGTTCTTAACCAGTTACTTAGAAGACTGATTATTTATCAAAGGTGCTGACAAACAATTTTATATCTGCTCAACCATTTCTTATTGTTTCAGCTTAAGTTATCTTATTGCACTGCAACATTTCAGTAGTGAAAGGGGAAACTTTTGGCAGTTTGATGGATGAACTGATTATTTTTGGAAAAATTTGCAGTTGTGTTGATGCCATGTCTTCAAAACATCTGTTTTTACCTGAACTCCTTATGACAAACAGCTGGCCTGCAGCAAGATACAAAGTAGAAATACACAAACCCCACAAACATGCGCATGCACACAGGAAGGAGGTTAGATTGATCCAGGTTTAGCTCTCAGGGCTAAGAGTTATTGAAGAGAATCATCCCTCTGTAATCATGTTAGGGCCAACCAGACCTGCCCAATACACACTGCTCTGAATGTGTGTGTGTGTGTGTGTGCGCGTGTGTGCATGTGAGAGAGAGAACGAGAGAGCTTTCATTTGTTTTGTGTCTCCTTCCTTTCCTTGTTGTTGTCAGGGTCCTCTGAGAAATGTCAATGTGCCCTTCTGTCAAAGTCAGTCTCAATCAGCTAAAACACGCACAACCACACAGAAGGTTACGCTGTCATTCACACAGCCATTGATAAAGCAGATGGAGCTTTGGAGCCCCTCTTGTCACTATTCATCTTGGTGTCCATCTCTGACACACTTGTTTGTTTCTCTCCCTCATTCTCTGTCTCCTTATCTCCATCACTCCTCTCTTTCCCCTCTTTATCTTCTTCTATCTTTACTCCTCTTTCCTCTCCTTATCTGAGTTCCTCCCTCTGCTTCCCTGTGTAGCATCTCTTGCTTCTGCCCTCATTCGGCCCCTCCTTCTCCTCTCCTGCCAAGAATCTGCTCTTTATGATTATCAGCTATTAGTAGCTACTTTAACACTCACATGTCACATCTGTTGTATATTTTCTCAGCTACAGCAGATTACAACAAGTGACTTGTTAGCCTGGTATAACCTCCTGGTATAGGAGGACACAAAAAACATTTGGCCACAGCGTTCTTATCTTGTAATTGTTGAAGCTTGGTGTCTTAAACTTGATTGCTTACTAGTAAGAATAATATACTGGGACTTTGGGCTTTTACCATAGACTGTGTATTTAAAAAATGGACATAGTTCTTAAAGTAAAGCCAGATGAAGTGTGTTAAACCTGCATTCTTTCTAATGGCCAGCAAGGGGCGACTCTTTAGTATACACAAAGAAGTTGGTTTGTATAGAAAAATTATCACTTGATTTCTAATCTCAAACACATTGTTGATTAGAGTAAAATAAAAGATAAAGCAGAGTTTACTTTAGAGAATATCTGCTTTATAATTGACAGAACTATTGCTATGTCTGAGCATGCAGCGATCTTGGTTTCTAAGTCACCTCTCATACATGAGATGATTTTTAAAAGCCAAGGTGGTGGTGGTCAAAATCCACAAACCACTGGATGAAAACTTCTACACTGCTCAAAAAAATAAAGGGAACACTTAAACAAAACAATGTAACTCCAAGTAAATCAAACTTCTGTGAAATCAAACTGTCCACTTAGGAAGCAACACTGATTGACAATCAGTTTCACATGATGTTGTGCAAATGGAATAGACAACAGGTGGAAATTATTGGCAATTAGCAAGACACACTCAATAAAGGAGTGGTTCTGCAGGTGGGGACCACAGACCACTTCTCAGTACTTATGCTTTCTGGCTGATGTTTTGGTCACTTTTGAATGTTGGTGGTGCTTTCACACTCGTGGTAGCATGAGACGGACTCTACAACCCACACAAGTGGCTCAGGTAGTGCAGCTCATCCAGGATGGCACATCAGTGCGAGCTGTGGCAAGAAGGTTTGCTGTGTCTGTCAGCGTAGAGTCCAGAGGCTGGAGACGGTACCAGGAGACAGGCCAGTACACCAGGAGACGTGGAGGAGGCCATAGGACGGCAACAACCCAGCAGCAGGACCACTACCTCCGCCTTTGTGCAAGGAGGAACAGGAGAAGCACTGCCAGAGCCCTGCAAAATGACCTCCAGCAGGCGACAAATGTGCACGTGTCTGCATAAAAGGTTAGAAACCGACTCCATGAGGATGATATGAGGGCCTGACGTCCACAGATGGGGGTTGTGCTCACAGCCCAACACCGTGCAGGATGCTTGGCATTTGCCAGAGAACACCAGGATTGGCAAATTCGCCACTGGCGCCCTGTGCTCTTCACAGATGAAAGCAGGTTCACACTGAGCACATGTGACAGACGTGACAGAGTCTGGAGACGCCGTGGAGAGCAATCTGCTGCCTGCAACATCCTTCAGCATGACTGGTTTGGCAGTGGGTCAGTAATGGTGTGGGGTGGCATTTCTTTGGAGGGCTGCACAGCCCTCCATGTGCTCGCCAGAGGTAGCATGACTGCCATTAGGTACCGAGATGAGATCCTCAGACCCCTTGTGAGACCATATGCTGGTGCGGTTGGCCCTGGGTTCCTCCTAATGCAGGACAATGCTAGACCTCATGTGGCTGGAGTGTGTCAGCACTTCCTGCAAGATGAAGGCATTGAAGCTATGGACTGGCCCGCCCGTTCCCCAGACCTGAATCCGATTGAGCACATCTGGGACATCATGTCTCGCTCCATCCACCAACGTCACGTTGCACCCCAGACTGTCCAGGAGTTGGCGGCTGCTTTAGTCCAGGTCTGGGAGGAGAGCCCTCAGGAGACCATCCGCCACCTCATCAGGAGCATGCCCAGGCATTGTAGGGACGTCATACAGGCATGTGGAGGCCACACACAATACTGAGCCTCATTTGGACTTGTTTTAAGGACATTACATCAAAGTTGGATCAGCCTGTAGTGTGTTTTTCCACTTTAATTTTGTTTGTGACTCCAAATCCAGGCCTCCATTGGTTAATAAATTTGATTTCTATTGATGAATTTTGTGTGATTTTGTTGTCAGCACATTCAAATTTGTACAGAACAAAGTATTTAATGAGAATATTTCATTCATTCAGATCTAGGATGTGTTAGTTGAGTGTTCCCTTTATTTTTTTGAGCAATGTATATACAGACTGTCGCTTTTAATCATTTTTGGATATTTGTTTAAAATCAGTGTCCTATTTAGAGCCACAGTTGGCACATGTGTGGAATCTGGTCAAGAAATGAAGGACAAATATAACTTCATTTGAATCAAGGCCTTTACAAGTTGCTGGCATTTTCCAGACTCAAGTGGACAGTGGTTTAAAATGTGAACAACCATCAGTACACCTGATTCAACAACTGGAAGCCAAAAATTGCAGGCTTTGTGGTACAGAACTGTGCAAAAAGTCTCAAGCCACCCCTCATTTTTTCATATTTTACTAGGAAAATGAGAAATGGGTGCTGCAATTTATTGATGAACGTGCAAACATACATGGAAATACAGTATAAAAACAGAGATTGTACCAAACTTGAAAGTCAATATTTGGTATGACCACCTTTAATCTTCGACACAGCATGAACTCTCTTAGGCAGCTTTCCTGTCATTTCTTTAAGGAATAGTTCTCCAGACTTCTTGAAGGACACTCAAAGCTCTTCTTTGGATCTTGGCTGCCTTTTTTTTCTGTTCTCTCTCAAGATGATCCCACACTGCTTCAGCAATGTTGAGTTCCTGGCTCTGAGGAGACCAATCCACGACACGACTGTACATGGTACAAAACATTCCTCTGAGTTGCCAGTACAAAAACATGTAGTTTAAAATTTCACACTTAACTGAAGTAGCATCACATACATACACTCATATATCTGTATGTGTTTTTATTTTGATTGTATTTACACCCTTTCTCCCCAAGAATAAACTCTCTCCCTGCCACATTATGGAGGTAATTGCAGCATTTCTTCTGACCTAAACAATTCAACTTGCCTGAATGACATGCTCAGGATGTGAATTTTTATCACCTTTTTAAAACCAGCACTTCAGAAGGCCAGCACATGGCTATGCAGCTATAATCAGTTTATTTCCAGTTAATCTAAAATGTGAGATAACATCTGATGCAAATTCCACAAAAACACAGAACATTTAACAAGAAAAGCCCCAGCTGGTCAGGGGGAACCGAACCAGGACCATTTTCCTTCGGGGCAAGAGCAGCACTAACCATCGAGCCACTTGCTTTGGTCCTGTTGACTCTCTCAACAGGTTCTGATTGGGATGAGTTTGTGCTAGTGTCTGCTTCTTCGTTGAGTGGCTGAAACCACGGCCAAATACACTCTTTACTCCCCTCGGATCCACCTCATCATCTTGTCTTTGTGTGTGAGTGTGAGTGTGGTTGCTGGGGTGATGGCAGGGATGGGTAGGCACTCCTCTTTAAGCAGGCCTGTGTGTCCATATGTGTGTGTGTGTGTGAGAGGCTGCGATCTATGCTAAACTGATTTCACCATGGCCGCGCCAGAGAGGCTAACACAATTACCGCTGGCTAATGGCCCCACTGACTGAGGGGGAGGAGAGGCATCATGGGTAGCTTTCTGGAGGTCTCTCATCTTGCTCTCTTGCTCTGTTTTCTCTCTTCTTGCTTCTTTTTTTCTCCACCAAACGTCTCTGACCCTTTTCTCATCCCCACTCTCTCACACTTTTATCACAGTTTCTGGGATGCCCATCGCCCCCAGGTCAGCTCGGTTCAGATGGGTGAAAACTTGGCGGAAAAGCAAAGTCAACAAATGCAAATAACTGAAGTAATGGCCTCCCTTTGTTTCTCTCCGTGTCTCTGTGCTCTCTAGCCATCAGGAGAAAGGAGAACGGGTGGTATGATGAAGAGCATCCTCTCGTATTCCTCTTCCTTGGCTCATCAGGAATTGGTAACTCACTCTCTCTTCTGTCACACCCAACGCTTCAGTTCTTAAAGTGTCTGAAAGAAAAACTCTTCAGCCTCCTCAAAGTAGCAGCCAAAATAAACAGACAACTGAATATGTTAAGTTTGTTGATGCGTGTAGAATGTACTCAAACAAATTAATTCAACACATTAATTTAATTACACTGAAAAGAAACAGAATACACTGGACACTTTGTAAACTGTAAACACAGATTAGAGCTAGCTTGTATGCAGTACATAGATTTGTCATCAGTTTAAAGAATGACACTCAAAAGGATTAATACCATGTTTTTTAAAGTGCCCTTTTGTTAAAATACACAAAATTGACATAAGTTTTAATTTAAAGAAACAAAGACAAAGCAGTAATTAACAAATATTTCACACAGTCAGAAACTTCTGTTGAAAATTGTGTGACAGGGCCTAGTGTGCTATTCTTAAAATTGTCAGTTTGGTTTATTAACTTGAACCTTTACAATCCTGAAGGTAGGCCTGTTCATGTTTCAAGCCATGTTTAGGCATGGACGTGTTAGTGGATGTATTGGTAGGTTAGGTCACTCTGAAATATCTCGAGCTGTTGGATGGATTTCTGTGAAACTTTGTACAGACTGTCATGTTTCCCAGAGGATGAATCTGTCTCTGTTTAGTGATCCCCTGACTTTTCCTGTCGTGGCACCAGCTGTTCAGAGTGCCTGGATTGTTTCCAAATACCAAAAAAATGAATGACTTCCTGAAGTTTCAGCTGAACTTTGTGTTAAATGCTGATTAGCACCATGCTAACATGCTGAACTAAGACAATGAATAAGGTAACATGTGCGATATGTAAAACCATATTAGGCCATACCTTTTAATCTTTGAATTCAGGTGTCTGCTGCCCCATTGCCACAGGTGTGTAAAAAACTTAAGCACCTAGCCATGCAGTTTAACTTTGTGAAATGTCTAATGGGCTGTTCTGAAGAGCTCCTTGAAGAAGAGTGTGGTTCTGTAATAGGACAATACTGTTGCTACAAGTTAGTGAAGTTTCGTCCTTCCTGGTTTTTCCACGACCAACTGTAAGCAGTATTATTGCAGAGTGGAAGTATTTAGGAACCACAGCAATGCATCCACAAAGTGGCAAACAGTTACAGAGAAGGGTCACTGGGTGCTGAGACGCAGAGTGCATAAACCTCACCTGCATTAACATCAGCAGGAAAACCGTGCAATTAAAGCTTCATAGGATGGGTTACCATAGCGGAGCAGCTCCTGTAGGTGTAATGTGTAGGTGACCCACTACTTTTGTTCATATAGTGTAGTTGTCTTGCAAACCATGTTCACATGCTGACATTAGCATTTAGCTTAGATACACTTGTCACCACAAAATTTGTATTTCAGTTCACATGGTTACCTGCAGTTTCTCATATCATGGGCTGTTATTGTGAAACTGACTTATTTGTTTGGAATTGTGACACAAAACAGCAGTTTTCCAGTTTAAAACACAGTCAGCTTAATGAGCGCCACAGGGATAAATGTTAGACTGAAGATGGAAACAGAGCATGGCAAGTTGACAGTCCTCTGATGTCAAACAAGTACAGTTTGGCACAGTCACTGATTTTAGTCCTACCCACAGAGGGCCACTTGGCCAAGTGTTTCTCAATCAGCTTACCTAAGTGGATAATAAAGTTGACCGATCTCCAACTATGGAAATTGATTGAGCTGAGCAACCCCTATTGAGTTGGGCAGTTTTGATATGTGGGTGGCAATTGTGTGATTTTGAATGGTTGTGGTTAATGTGAATATTGATAAACAGTAATAGACTCCCCAAACAGACTCTATAAAAGTACTAACAGATAAGCACTATGGTCTTTGTATGTTAAAGTTTCATTAGTACTGGGATTCCAGGACATTTTTTATATTGACATTATAAAGCCTCATAAATTTCCTGTCCTTTGTTTATTGTAACCCATTGAACTCTGCATGCACCTGCTTACAAAAAGCAGCTGGAACCTCTGTGTGAGTGATCAAACCAACAACAGTCAGCATTTTCAGTATTCACTGGTGTATTGAGCTGAGACTGACTGACTGACATTTCTGGTGCAGCAGCTCCACCCTCACGCTCCTCTGTCCATGAACATCATAAAATTTCCTACAGGACAAATATTAAAGGAAATCATAACAAAAGCTGTGATGCAGAGTGTAATGTTTGAGCCAGCCAGAGTACTAAAAAGTATTTTTACTAATTATAGTACATTACTGCTATTACTGTTTGTTGTTGTGTTTGGTGTTAAAGCACAAAAACTGAGGAGGACGTCTGTTGAAGAAGTGACTAAATGTCCTCAATCATCAGCAAGATTTGGAATCATGCGTGTCTGTGTTTGTGTGTTGGAGTGAAGGCAGCAGGAAGAGAGGGAGATATTAAGGGCCAGATAGATGGCTAAAAAGAGGGAGATGGTGAAATGACAGGCCAGAGAGATAGATGAGGGAGAGACGGTGTTCATATTCTCTGTTCCCTTCAGCGACAAACAGTGGCCATGAGACATCAATATTAAACACAGCAACAAGACACAAACACACACAGAGCCTCTTTCGCACACACAATCATCATACCCATATGCATACCAAACACAAGACATCAATATCACATATGAGCATTTATATGCAGAATATTTTACCGGCAAACATAATGTGTGCTTCTGGAGAGCTGGAGATGATTGAAAGCTTTGTGGAGGGGAGGCACTGGGATTTAGGCCAGCACTTAGCGAAGGAGAGAGATTGTCTTTCTGTCTGAAATGAGTAAGCTTGTTTTCCTGAATTCCTGAAATCTCTGCATGCTGATGTAAAGCCAGGGACTGTATTTATTTTATTTTTTTAATTGAAAACAAAGTAATTAAATGGTGGAGGGAGGGATTCTTCCTTTTGCCTAATGATCAATTAAATGATGCATTTGTTGTGTGTGACTGGTCGAATGGTGTGTGTCACAGGAAAAACGGAGTTGGCCAAACAGGTGGCTCGTTACATGCACAAGGACATTAAAAAGGTATGTGATGTAGCAACTTGTATATTGACACTAAACATATGTCGGTGCCTAATTTGGAGAAATGAGTTTGATACAGTACGTGCAGCAGTGCTTCTTGTGGAGGTTATAAGCCGTCGTGTGATTGCAGGGTTTCATCCGTATGGACATGTCCGAGTTCCAGGAAAAACACGAGGTAAGGCCTTGTTACACATATGTGGAAACAAAGTATGTGCTGAATAAGCTGCTCCACACAAGTTCATTTATTTCAGATGAGAGCAGCTGCTAGCAACATCTTTCTGCTGCAGATGCATGGCAGTGATGCATTGGATTAATTCTGTTTATGTAATCGTAATGGATTCATAAACCAAAATTAATGTTGTTGGGGGTTTTTTTTGGGGGGGGGGTTGCTTGTGTTTTCCTCTTTGGAAACTTTTTGTGATGAATACATTTAATCAGTTTTTCAGAGTTGTATTATTTTACAGTGTTGCATCACCCCAGTCACCTCAGTATTGGGACTTTTTCTGCATAGTTTGTAGTAATGGAAAGCATTATAGGTTAGATGCTGGAGTTCAGGGGTTTATTGATATTCAGAAAGGCCACGTTGGATGCATAAGTGAAACACTGACTACTGCAGGAAGGTGATAACAAAGATTTACAGATAATTATGAACATCTTGAGATAATTTGTCATGTGAGAAATTTTTGAGGTTTTTTTAATGGCTATGCTTGGACCTTTTGCGATGACATGGCACACGACCATGAACAATCCTGTTTATATTAAATATGGTGACTCTGTGTTACCACATTTGAGAGAAATCTATGCATTTTCCTCTCATTTCTGCCTATTTAACAAACAAATTTCTCTAATTCGCTAAGATAAATTAAACAAATTCAACAAAACTGCTTATTACAGTTCTTTGGTTCTGTCTG
Organism: Pterophyllum scalare; assembly: GCA_024447675.2. Classification (NCBI taxonomy): domain Eukaryota; kingdom Metazoa; phylum Chordata; class Actinopteri; order Cichliformes; family Cichlidae; genus Pterophyllum; species Pterophyllum scalare. The sequence continues at coordinate 66,503 of JAMQGT020001453.1, read as the reverse complement.
AAAACCTCTTTTGGGTGCACCAGAAACTTTTGCCAGGCAGCACATTCCTGGTTGCACTGTGCTGTTCGCATTAAAAGCCAGTTGTGTTACAGTGTTGAACTTATTTAGATCCACCAAACATCTTTCTTCTCTGCCCTCAGGTGGCAAAGTTTATTGGCTCCCCACCGGGATACGTGGGACATGAAGAAGGCGGTCAGCTGACCAAGCTGTTGAGGGCATGTCCCAATGCCGTTGTCTTGTTTGATGAAGTGGATAAGGCCCACCCCGATGTCCTCACTATCATGCTGCAGCTCTTTGATGAGGTGTGAGCACACCTGTTCATCTTGTCCATCTAATTGATAAAACAGGAATAAACTGAAACTTTCTTTGATTCGTGATATTCTTCTCTCAGGGTCGTCTTACAGATGGTAAAGGAAAGACCATTGAATGTAAAGATGCCATCTTCATCATGACGTCAAATGTTGCAAGTGACGAGATAGCCCAGCATGCCCTGCAGCTCCGTCAGGAAGCTGAGCAGGTCAGCCGCAGGAAGCTGGCCGATAACCTCGGTGAGAGAAACACCCTAACGGGTACATGCGAACACGCTGAAGTACACGTGTATGTGCTCTGGTCTTCACACTTATGACATTGTACAGTGCGATTACATATTTCCATCTGATGTTGTGTTAAACAGACACAGAAATCAAATTACCTACAAATGAATTTTGTCACGTTGCAGTGAATTTTCCCAGTCTTACAAAATAAAGGAAGATTTTAGCAGCAATTGATGCTACACTATTGATATTAGAAATTAAAGTAACATTCATCTCCTCCTTTTCCTCCAGAGGATGTGCAGAAAAGTGATGACATTAAAATCTCGAGACAATTTAAAGAAACTGTGATTCGACCGATCCTGAAGGTACACACTACATTACACACATAAACACATGAAACCCGGCTTGTTTGTTGTACTTACAGACACGGCTGGCATGAGAGGCTGCAGTTCATGGTTCTTTCGTTCCTCCACAGGCTCATTTCCGGAGGGACGAGTTTCTCGGCCGTATCAATGAAATTGTGTATTTCCTGCCGTTCTGTCACTCAGAGCTGCTACAGCTGGTCAGCAAAGAGCTCAGCTTCTGGGCCAAAAAGGTATGGGAGCGCAGTGTTTATAGTCATTTTTAGTCTCTCCAGTTCTGAAGAAAAAAAATGCAGTGTCAAGTCCTGCTGAGTCTTAATGCAGGAAATGCTATATGGCTTTAACAATCCTGCCTCCTGAGTCCCTTAAGATTAGGATTTTGACTGATATTAACAGTGTTTGCTGTCAACTATGATGGGTTGTTTAAGTGCTCCAGGGGAATGTACAAATTTGCTCCTGTTATCAATAAACAAGCCCCTGCTTCTGGTTTATGTGCAGGATGTCCACATCACTGTTTGGTTGTTCGCTTTAACAGCAGAGACAAACAAATCATAGCTAACCCCACAGAAAGTGGTGTGATCAGTTGTGTGTGGATCTGAGAAGGGCAGAGGGGAATTCTCCTCTGGACCCCCAACTTAACAGCACCCGGCATTTATAACACGGGTGTCCTCCTGTGGGGACTGGAGGGCCTCACCCGCTTCATCCAGCCGCTGCTGAGCTGTGCAGAAACACACACAGATCAATATTGTGTGTCACTGTTACTCACTGTAATGTGATTACAGTGTTTAACATGTAGAGCCTTCATCAATATTTAATTATTAATATTACAGCTGGTGTCCTGACAGCAAACATGGGGCCCTGCGGGCGACTGATAGGGACCTGACTCATTTCAGTTTGTCTCTGTTTTGAGTGTTGTTGTTGCTCTTGTGGGTCTACTATTTGTGTCTCCAATATTTTCTTTTTTGAAGTGTGCATGTCTTGTAATGACTTGTCTCAGTGTGCATCTTAAAGTGATGCAAACAGCAGAAATCTCATTATTACCGAATAATCCCACAAGCCTTTTGTTTGTCACTCATTTATATTAGAAGAATTAAATGTTTAGAGCTTTTATTATTATTGCCTCACTGCGCATCGATAGTAAAACATGGCATCTTATTTATTGAACGAAGTGTTAACATCTGCAGCTAAATGAGCTACTCTGATCACTCGTATTGACCCGCGTTTGATTAAAATGCATTAAGGGCCTGTTGATTAGCGTCGGCAGACATGCTGCTTGACAGTATATCCTCTCTGCTGCTGCTTCCATCTGTACTCTCTCTCTCTCTCTTCCACCCATTTGGACTCTGTTCTCTTCCTCTCTGACAGACTTGTGTTTTTGTGATATTCTGCAGGTCTCAGCCTCGGCCCTATTATAACATTACTTCAACTCTCTTTCACTCTCTCTCTATTGTCAGGCTAAGCAGCGGCATGATATCACTCTTCAGTGGGATCGCCCAGTCCTGGACCTGTTAGCGGGCGGGTATAACATGGCATTATGGAGCACGTTCCATTAAGCATGAGGTGTGCAGGCACTGTAACAGATACACTGGTCTTTAAAATAAGTTGAATTGTGTATTAACTTTTTACTCACCATTTTCATTACTGAGTAGTGGCACTGTCAAATAGTTCTGATTCAGCAGACGACTTGGTCAGCATTCAAGTCACAGAAGCATTTCTTCAGTTTAGTTTTATTTATATAGCACAAAATCACAATAACAGATGCCTTAAGGAGCTTTATATTGTGAGGTAAAGACCCAACAATAGAGAGAAAACCCAACAATCAAAACAACCCCTATGAGCAAGCCCTTGGCAACAGTGGGAAGGAAAAACTCCCTTTTTTAACAGGAAGAAACCTCCAGCAGAACCAGACTCAGGGAGGGGAAGTCGTGTGCTGTGACCTGTTGGGGGTGAGGGAAAGGAGACAGGACAAAAGAAGCATGTCTGGGATTACACCACTTATACCATAAGTGAACAGATATTATAAATTAATAAACATTTTCTAGACTAATGGCAGGTCTTTCCGTGCATAGAGGAATTCTAGTGATACTAACCAGCCTTAAAGAAAAATCTGATCCCCGTGAAGTGTTTAGTTATTAAATACAGTTTTCTCAAACAGTTATACAAGGTTAGCACAGGCTGTGGAAATTGTTCAGCCTTTCACTTTAATGACTTCTTTTTACTTTTGAATAAATTACCTGGAACTGCTTAATAGTTAAAGTGCATCTCTTTCATAGTAACTTGATGGGCCAATTAGACGTTTTAAAAAGGGCGCAGAATTTCCCTTTTTGCAGGAAAAATCCTGCAAATGTAGCGTACGTATACCACGTTTATGTGAAATATTAACCAAATATTAATCAAATATGATTTTAAAAAACAAAACAAAACACAAAAACTGATAGAAACCCTCATTTACAAACCTGATCTCTGCATGACCTCTAACTTTGATCCATCAGGTTGAGAGGAGAGTCGTCAACCAGTTAGCTGCAGCGTACGAGCAGGAGCTGCTGCCCAAAGGCTGCACGCTGCGTCTGTCTGTCCAATCAGAGGGCCAGAGACAGCAGGGCACACCCAGCCTGCGCCTCGAGGTGGTGGGAGAGGACAGCTCATCAAGAACACTGGACATCCGTCCACCACTCAGCCCTGAACACTAACAAAGTGTTATAAGTTCAAGCATATTTATGCCCATATCTCCACTTGTCACATGCCTCATCATCATCATCCTCCACTGTCAGGAAGATGGGTGGTTCTTGATGGATATTCCAATAAAAGTACCTCTGATAAACAACGTCACTGCCTCTGATTAAGCACTCACATGCAGTAATTACATACCAGCGTTTACATAATATTTGCCAGTCATCTGCTGTATAATCAACAAAGTTTGTGCGGTAGATTTAAACTGCGGCTCAAGCTAACATTCAGAGTAGTGGATAGTCTCATTTGCTGACCATGAAACATATCATTTCACTGACCATCATATTAGCTGGGGTAAAAGCTGCATTATGTTTGCATGAGACTGATCACATTAGCTGCTACATATTGATAACTTTATAGTGTAGAACAATGAAAAGCTAAAATATGGAGAGATATTTTATGACTGACTAGAAAAGTGGCTTTAAGTTCCTGACTTTAAGAGGATCAGTGGCAGTTATGGAGCCTGTTAAGCTGTAGCAGAGTGGGCAGGAATGAAGAGTTATGTACACAGAAAAAATTTAAATTGACATATTTGTAACTGGTACTTAATAATAATAATGCCTTAGACTTATATAGCGCTTTTCACGGTACTCGGAGCGCTTTACAATTCTGTGCACCACTCATTCACACCTCAATCATACTTCAACTTTCCTTCATTTCATTTTTTTCCCCTTCATTTCTTGTAAAGTTGTATTAATAACAGCCACCTTCTCATTTTGCTGTGAAAGGAAAAATATATAGCCACAGATAGTTTGACCATATATATATTTTAGCACATTTCACTTAGTGTGGAGAAACTCACACCAGCAGAGCTACACTGACAAATATGTAAACACAACCTGCTTATTCTTTTTAGTAAAGAATTTGTTTGTGAGGAAAGTGCATTTGAATTATGGTTTCTGTAACTGCCTTCTAAATAGTTTCTGTTGATGCATGTTAATGTAAAGAAGTCTGTCACAACCGCGAGCGAGCTCCGCTGCTTTACAGTTTGTGTCTCTGACATTAAGAGAAATTTAGTCATAAAGAAAAAATATTCAAAGTGTTGCATCATAAATGTTTGAACAGCACGCTGCCAAGGCGCCAGATATAATCGAGCGACATTTGTCATTCCTGTTTCCCAACCTCTGCCGTGTAAATAAAGTCATCACAACAAAAAAGGGAATTCCTCGCTTTTTTTGTTCTGCTTGTGTTGCACTGACACTCCTGATGGATAGATGTGTGTGTGAGACTGGTGCCTGGGTGGGAATTCTGCAACAATAACGCTTATCCGCCATGTAAAACGACATGACAGAGGAATTTCCTTGGAATTCTGATTCTGTGTGGGGGGCTGCGTCGGACGCCGTGAGGGAATGCAGAAAGAATCTCTTACACGCACGCACCCTGCGGGAATGTCTTCACCATAGGGAGAAATTAGCATGCAGGGAACAGACACATTCACATTTACTGTGCCCTGCCTGGACCCCCCAACAACGCACACACACTCTTTTAGTTACACACTGATTCACAGCTGTCTTCTGAGGAGGAAGTACCTGTGGTGTTTATAAATCATTCCCCTTTAGCCACATCTGTACTGCAGTCATTTTCATTCAGGCTGATTTCATGATTTAAGTGGGTTTTCAAGAACAAAAACACAACATTTGCTGCTTCCTGCCCATTATGTAGTCTGTCATGCTGTTGGTGCACAAAGATGGAAAAGAGAAGATGTCTCTTTTGGTCTATGGCAAAAAAAAAAAAAAAAAATCAAAAGTAAATCTAAGTATGTTCTTCATTTTGCACATTTATAAACAAAAACATCTCTCCTCCATCTAAAGGCTTAAAGGTCCTTTAGAAGCCTCCTGAACTACCTTTCTGCCTATATCAGGATGGAGGGGCTCAATAGGGGATGGCAGTTTTGCCTTATCTGCAAATTTCAGCAGAAAAGTGCAGAACATTCTCTGGCCCCAATTTGGTTTCTTTGAGTCCCCAAAAGGTTGTGTGTGCCTCCTCTGAGCTGAAATAAGATGAATATTCTCTCCTCTGTTTTCTGCCTTCTTTACCACCCACCTCCCAGTCATTCATCAGTGTGAAAGGGTGGGGTGGGGGGTGGGATACTCACTCCCAAATCTAAGATTACTCTGTGGTTGTTATAACCTGTGATTGTGCTAAAATGTGCCTGAAATGTCATCTGCATGAAGCTGATGGGTTTAAACTGTTGACACCCACAGACAAAGCAGCAACAGGCCAGCAGATGTTTTTAAAAGTGAGACTCTTAAAGTGGCTGCATCTGGACTGTAGATCAGGTTTTGCTGTGATACCTCAAGGCTCTTTCTCATCTCTTATAACCCTAAAACACATCTACACTTTATGGTTTTAGGAAGGGAAATGGTCTGTGTGTGTGTGTGTGTATATATCCATTTACCCTCCCTGAGGAGGAAGACAAGAATAAGAAGAGGGAGGAGAAAGAGAAGACGCTCTTAGTCTGTCTGTCAGGCTATTTCTGACTGCTGCCATTTCTCTGATTAGATTATGGAGAAACAGAAACCTGGCCCTCCATCGTCCTAACCTCCCTCTCCCTCTATCTTGCTTCATTTCGCTCACTCCCTCACTCACCCCTTCCTCTGTCTTGTGCTTCTCCTCTGTTTTCTCGCTCTCTCTCTCTCTCTCTAGCCCTTCCTTCTTCCTTTCCTGTCCCATCTGTCCATCTCTCCCACTTCCTGCTACTCATACAAATGGACAAAAGTCCAAGGTGCAATAGAGATGTGAAAGGTCAATCTGTGAGGCATTACATGGGCAAATTTGAAACAAACATACAGACACATGCTTGATGTGAATTAAAGCAGGGGTGGCAGTTACTTTTGGTTCTAGTAGCCTTAGTGTGAGGTTTATGAGAGGTGAAGTTTCTCTGTGTACACACAGTCTGACCAGCTGCAGAGGTGCAGGTGGACTGCAATCATTTGACCATGCAGATGAACAGGCTCCACCATGCCCTGGTAGCTCTGGCTTTAAAGCTCCACAATGAACTGCGTGTTGCTGTCCTGGGTAAAGCTTTTGCACAGTGTGTTTATAATGCGGCGTCCAGCCAGCAACAGCAGCAGCTCAGAGAAGTGCAGCAGCCAGGTGGAGGTGGTGAATGATAAACGACTACTAGCGGCTCTCCCATTATCATATCTGTCCCTGCTCTTAACGGGGGATTTTCATCCGTGTCCCTCTGCACTCTTCTCATCTCTCCCTCTCCTGCCCTCGCTTATTGTGCTCCCCCAGGAAAGCGATCGATTTCACCTCCATTAGCCCACCTCAGTCCACTCAGCTCTTACTCTGAAGATGCTCCTCATTCATGCAACGCAGCCGAGTTACCGCTGACCATTCATGTTGGCCTCACACGTTTGTTAAAATAACACCGTCAGCCCCCTCCGTGTTAACCCCTAACGCTGCGGAGAGTTCGGGGGAGATGGACCGGTGAGGCGGGATGGACCAGTGGAAGGGATGCCCGCACCGGATGCCCGTCCCGTTACCGCAAGGCAATCACGTGACAGTCCCATGGGAGAATTAGCATAAAAGACAAATAAAGGACCCCACCAAAAAACACACACACACCAGTCTGTCCTCCTTTCTTTTAAAGAAAAGGAACAAATCCATTCCGCCTAATTCGAACCTTGCTCAGGGACAGCTCGCGTGGCAGATTGCAGCCTAATTAGTTTAGAGGGAATTTAATTCAATTAACTTTCCACAGCTCCGCGCGCCCCGCCGCTGGGCTGCTTTCAGAGCGCGGGGCCAGAGCTCGAGATCTAATTAGCGTGTTTGGAGAAGCTCTCCTGCGCGCGGCCATCCCTCGCCGCTCCAGCTGTGGTGTGTGTGTGTGTGTGTGTGTGTGTGTGTGTGTGTGTGTGTGTGTGTGTGTGTGTGTGTGTATGTGTACTGTGGTCTCCCGGGACCTGGTTTTTATCCTAAAAAGCTTCTTTTTAAAGTAACATGCCGTTATCCATTAGGATAATACAGGTCTGGTGCTGCCGCAGAGGTGTACGCAGCATGTGAATAACCGCAGCTGCTCTGCGTCATATTCCGCCTGATGAATGCGCGTTCAGTTCAAGTTAGAGCGGACTTAAATAACGATGAGTGTAATGTGATGGGTTAAAATTAATGGCCATATTTCGAGGCAATTTCGGCAACTTCATCCTGATGAGCCTTTGTGCTGGACAGTCATTTTGTCTCCGCAAGCCTCATCAAGGTTTGTCTCAATCTGTCCCAATATGACTATAACCTGACAAGAACGTGGATTTCTGATTATACTGCGCCAAATTGAAACGGGTAATCAAGCAAATATGGTGCTTTTTAAAAAAAAAAACATTTATTAATACACAGTGTTCCCCCCACCTCCGCCGCCCCATTTGCAAGGACATTTTATGCACAAAAATTAAGATTTTATGCTGCGATTTTACGTCTTATAAAGCACAAAGCACAGATCCTGCTCATCAGTGTTCCAGGAATTTGGGAGATATCTGTTTGCCTCTCTTCCATCATCGTCAGCTCGTTTACTCACTATTTGGGTAATGCTCTGTGGCCCACGTTACATCTTACCCACATAAATGAGACAATGTGTACTGAAAATTAATTTAATATTTAAAAACTGTTTTGCTTATATTCTTATTAGATTTTATTTTTCCTCCTCTAGCGCACACTGCAGACCAAACGGATTCAGATCACACACAAACACTGCCTGAGTGAGGAGTTAAATGTAACTTGCTGCCGTCTCTAACGCGGTTAGATGCGCGCCTTCGTCTCTAGCCGGAGCGTCACGGTATATTCCCGTAATTGGGGAGTGATATGCGGGGACAGGCTGCACCGACGGGACCCCCCCCCCCGGGCCCACCAGCCCCCTCCCTTTCGCTCTATCTCTCATCCATCACCTTGCAAATCAAATGCACACCGCCAGCCTCGATTGCTGCCGTAAAGGCGCAGGCCGATGTTAACGGCAGGATCCGCGAGTTCTGAATTTATTTTATGCGCAATCAAATCGACCTCAGAGGGGAGAGGATCTTAAAAGGGGCGATGACACGACACATTTTAGTCACACTGCAGGTAGCCGCCCAGCTGCTCAGCAGTATTTGATCGCACACCAGCCTCGTAGGTTTAACTGCAGTCAGCAGTCGAGTTAAGGACTGAGTTGGAGCAAATGGGGGGGGGGAATAAAACATGAAATAATAATAATCCTGAGTACGGGCATTTTACAAAAGATGTATTGACTGTCCGCGATATAAATAACTTTTGGGGCATTTAAAATTATAGGGATGCAGACAGATGAGTGTTCAGTTAGCAGCTGGGTATTTTGCGCACAAGACAAATGTGGAGCCACTTGGTAAAACGCAGATAGACTTCCACACTACAACCACACTGGTTTCAGTGGTAATCTTTCAAATATACATAAATGCAATATTCATGAGTGAAAAACTGCGCCCATTTTAAATCATACTAACCTTTATTTTACAGAAAACTGTTAAGAAAAACTAACATACACAAAAAATTTAAAGCAGTAATGTGGATATTTGTTACATTTTTTACAGCTTTTCTAATCATTTATAAAAGAACATTAATCCACGCGTAATTTCATATTAAACCAGGCCAGACCAGATCCCAACAAACTAAACGTGGGACGACGAGAGACATTAACAATGCTGAGAAGTAAGCAAATATATCTGAATGCAACTTTTCCAACTCTCTTGCTAATTAAACACAAGAAGTAAAAATGAAGTTGAAGTTTGTTCTCATGGTCTCATGCATTTTTTTATATACACTCCTGTGTTCTCTGTTATTTCACTGTCATTGTAGGTGCTGTTCCGCCTGGTAACAGTCTGGGTTTGAGTAGGGATGCATCCGTAGATGTACTTTTTGAGCCATATCTGACAATCTTAGCAATTTTTAGCTAAGTATGTATACTTAGCTATATATATATATATATATATATATATATATATATATATATATATATATATATTATATATATATATATATATATATATAACCCCAACTAATTACTTTACTCTAGAAAAGTGCGTGTCCTCTAGAGCCAGTCAAAATGCGGGACTCAAGTTATGGGACAGGAGGACAAGGAATAAAAATTCCGTGCAGTCCCACTTACAGAGGGACACCTGACCATCCTGAATCAGTCAGTGAAGGAGGATACTGGAAGATATTGTCTACAGAAAAGCTTCAACAAAAGACAAAAAAACCCGAGTGTTTTCCTGGGGTACAGCCATCAGCTGCATGTAGCTATGCCCACATCATGTAGTGTAGTACTTGTTGTACACTGGACCTTGGCACTGAGTTCAATTAAGTCGATGAAATAGTGTAATTTGTGCTTTTATTTGGCCATTACTGCTCTTTTTCAAAGCTCGACAAAGAGGAGGTTAATATCCAGACCTGCGAATCAATAGCTGCCTGAGTCTGGAGCAAGAAAACTGCTTTGAGCACATGGGACATGTCATTCTTTGAGCGTTGCGTGATGGATGGATGGACCTGGAAGCCTCCCTCTCTGACTGACAGCCTCACTTGGATTTCAGACCACTGCCGCCTGTCACAGGACAGAAACCGGACTGGGCCTCCCGCATGGCCTTTCATACACGCCAGTGTCACCGCTGCCCTATCCTTCACTCATCCCCGTCTCTGTCCATACACCTCTCCATCTCTCCTTCAAGACTCTCCAGCCATCCATCATAGAGCCCAGCCTTTCCATCCTTGCGCCATCACCGCCAACAAGGCGCACACACCAGTTTTCCGACCGCCCTCTTCGTTAAGGCCAATCTGCATGCAGCCCCGCAGATCTTCAGTCGCTGTCTTCCGGGGCGGAAGACCATCACAAGCGATTACGAAGCAGGAGGAAAGACGGGAGCAGAGAAGAAGGAAACATCGAGAATTTAATTTCTCTGCAGATCATGCCCCTTTAGTGGGCAGACAGGACGATTAATGGGGTCTGAATTTTTTTAAAAAATGCAGTTAAATGCGCCCTGGATAATTTTGTGACCTCAGCGAGTCCCCCAGAAGAAAGTGAAGTCATTTGGTTATGCTTGAAAACTTCTACCATAATAACTAGAAATATATTTATTAATAAGACTTTTAAAAAATATATTATTATGGAATCTATGGTTAGCATCATAAACAGGACAAGTTATGCTAGAACAGCACCAATAAGAAATGGGATTATATTTTATTTTGAAGAGCTGTCTTCTTGTCATAGTTTCTATTGAGGCCAAACTGCTTAAATATCTTAATCGCTCCGTTAACTGCGTTTACAGTTTGTTCACCTGTAATTTAATGTTTTTAAACCACATAATGTTACCAAATAACCACTAAAAAGAGTCACTCAGTCATACTCTGTTTACAAACGGACAGCACGCTACGTGCTTTCGGGTTTTCCCTAATAACCCACGGGCCTATAATCCTTATGGTCGGGGTTCCTCTCTCAGGGGCCCTCAGGAGCCTTTAGGGGACCATTGTGTTCCCACTCTGTTGACTCAGACGCCATGAATGCCAAAGCTCCCCGTTACTGTTTCCTAAAAATCGCCCCATGAATGTAAAAGTCCAAAGTTAAAGCCTTCGCAGCAGAGAAGTCTCCCCCTGCGCTGGAGCACTATAGGGCGGATTAGCGGCCTGGAAGAGACCGGTCCCTTCTTTGAAGGGATTAAAGTTTAAATGCTTTAAAAGCGGGAGTGCTAGGGTCGTTCCTGGCTGCGCTTTTTTTTTCTTTTTTTTTAGGGAGGCAGAAACGACCCTGGAAAGTTTCACTTAGAAACAGTTTAAGTTTCTCGGTAAACTCACCTCTGAACCCAGCAGACGGAGAAGAGGACACACAACAGACGGGAAGGCCTGGGAGCTGACCGGTTAATGTGGAAATCCAACAGAAAAAAAATCTCAGTGGCCCGTATTTATTTAAGTGCCTTAAATAACATCCCGGTTGAAGCAGGCTGTTCTTATTAGTTCACGTGCTAAGGAATGGAGACGCGGTGTTATTTTATTTGAAGATTTTAAAATCGTATAGTCAGGTGTTGTGTAATGCGCACAGGACGCAACAAATAAGGTGGCACATACTTAACTGTTTTTTTTACCACGCCTATTGCACTTTTTCCTACAGGTAAAGACCTTGATGTAACAGCTGCACAAGAGCTGTAAAGAATGCGCAATGATAGTGCAGTAAATGGAGCTGAGCACTTTGTGTGGGGCTGAGCAAACCCCAATTGCAGAGGTGCATTAAATCGATGTTTTTATGTACTGTAAAATGAACTCTTTGACACAAACAATTCCTTAATAAAAACATATAAAAGAGTGACAACATATTCAACAAAAACGGAAAACATGCAAACTATTTTCCAAAAAAGAAAAAAAAAACAAGGTTGGGGCCCTATAACTAAACCAGGTGACGCAAAATCAGCAACCTCACTCTTCTTTTAGGCATTATCTGTGATGTTCAAGGAGCATCAGCTGAAGATGAACACCAGGAGAACCGCGTGTCGCCCCGCCTCAAACATCCGCCGACTCTCACCAATCACACAATAAGCGCTGTAAACAAATCTTATTATTGTCGCTTATTTGTAGTTTAAGGGAAAGCGGAGAAGGGAAGTCACGCATGCGCGCGTGTAGCGGGCTAATGTCATTTAGGAGCATCAGCAACAACATCATCATTATGTGCAGCCTGTGGTCAAGCAGAGATGGAGCGCGCACATTGAGCCATTTTATGCATTTTACGCGCGGGCGCGGGGACCAAACTTAATTAATTTCTCGCGTGCACACACAACCTAATTTTGGTTTGTGGATCATATTATTTGCTGGAATTCACGCGCTAATGAAAAGCCTGTTAATTTCACGAAAAGCAGCGAGAAGTCCTCGTGCTTTAAAAAAAAATGGCACCACATTTGGAAGCTGCGCAGAGCGCACGAGCCTGCCTGCCGGTTTCAAAGCCTGCCCGTTTCTGTGTGATGGGGGCCGTGTGGGATATGACTTATCACATTGTATAACGCCGAACAATAAACTTAAACCAATTTATGAAGCTTCAATGCGTTTATGGTTAGCCTGTCGTGGTTGCTCGGTTGTCTCCGCAGCCGGCTCCCTCTCTAGTCCTATACATCAAATTGACGCTCACTCTGGTGACATCTCCGTAAAAGTGATCGGAATCAAATCAAAGCTTTTAATCTGAGCAATCACCGTCACATCTGGACGTTTCCCCTCACATAAAGACTTCTGTGGCTGAGCCGCGGATGTTTCTAAGAGCGCACAGGAAAATATTGACCGGTTATGGAGCATTATTTGGGTGGTGAATCTGCTTGTGCGTATCTTAGTCGCCGGTGACGAGATTAAGCATACTGTTTTGACTTTAACACATCGCATATGTCTTAATATTGCAAAAAAATACTTCAGTAGAATCTCCCGGAACACCGAGGATGTCTATCCGAGGGCGTGCTTCTCAAGCACGGGGCACATTTTCTTTATAAAATTTGCTCATTTGCATTCACTTTTAAAAATGTCTCCAAGCTTATAGGCCTGCTGTGATTTTTTTGCTAGAGTCGTGTTCAAGGTCGGTACCCAGAAGTTCCACTAAAAATCAAACAGAGCACAGACAAGGTTTCCAAAGCGGACACGCATAATCTGTAAGGCCCGAGCTTTTTCAGAGGCACTTGAATGGAAACATCTCCGCAAAACACGGGAGTAAGACAGGAATCGAAATGGGTTCATTTGGTTGTCCTAAAATTTCTACTTGGAACGTTTATGCACCAACAGCCATTTTCCTTTTAAACAGGAAAAAATCCAGGTGTTACAAATGAATTAAAGTAAGAACCCACATAAATGTCATTAGTAACACCTGCGTTCGCCTGAGCGACCATTTTAATGTCAAAAGTGGCAGATGTATCATTAACATCATTTGAACACATTCTAGTTATATGTAAAATAAAACGCTTGAACAGTGATGCTTGGTTTTGGTCACAGTAGGCTGAAGGAAAAACGCTGAACTCACCAGAATCACAAAGGTCCGATAAAGGATGCATGCGCTTTATAACGGATTTAAATTGTTTTTAGACGCGCGTGATTTCACTCCGCTGACACCTGCTAGCTCGCAATGGCGTGGGCGGTGCACGGAGCGGTGGGGTGGGGAGGAGGGGTGTCCGTGTCCACGCTCGCTCACTGGTGGCATTGTCATGGAAACAAGACCACCGCCTTCGCTATTGTCTCGCGCTCTGCCAAGTTTATTATAAACAGCGCGCGAGCCGCAGCGCGCTGTCAAACGGAGCGCGAGCGCAGAGCGAACGTCAGTCCAGGGAGGGGAGCTGAAGAGACGGACACACTGGCAGAAGACCGGGAAGAGGGAGCTGTGGAAGCAACATCTGGATTACTTGCCAAGAAACTCCAGCCGCTTCAAGGTGAGATACAAACCTTAAAGCTCGCGAGAGCTTTGGAGAAACGAACCGACTGTTTTTGGGAGATTCTGGAGAAAAACACCAACTCGGACTGCTTTAAACGACACCCAACAATAATCCCAGAAACTAAAAGCAGCAGACACGCCCCGAAGCTCGCTCTGACCTGAGTTTCCAGCGCAGTTCTTTACAGACCGGTGTCTGCGCCGGCTGACCTCCATGTATAAGATGGATTACTCGGCACCCGAACTCCTACTGACTCCTGCATGGCGGCCATGGAAGCGTCGGCCTACGCGGACTTCAGCTCCTGCAGCCAGGCCAGCTCCTTCCAGTACAACCCGATCCGAAGCGGACCTTTCTCCAACCCGGGCTGCACTCCTCTCAGCACGACCAGCTGCACACTGGGGGCCCTGCGAGAGCACCAGCCCACACCTTATTCCTCAGGTACAGGAACTCATTTTTGTGCTCTTTTCAAGGTCTACACTAAACCTCACCACAAGATGAGGGAATTCCTGGTTATGGCACCAAAAGCTCTGTTAGAGGGGCTTGTTTAATATATATATATATATATATATATATATATATATATATATATATATATATATATATATATATATATATATATATATATATATTAAACAAGCACGAGAAGAAAATATTTAATTGCCAACGATACTTTTCATCATGTGTGACCACCCATTAGAGCCGAGGCCTACACTTTCCGCAATGTTTATTTTATTAGAACTGATACTAGATTAGATTTAATCGCTGCAAAAATTAACTTATTAAAGGAGATAATAATTATAATGAACACATTTTGGTGAGCCATTATTGTATCATAATTTTACACCTAAATGACATTTAAATTAAACGTATTCTTTCTCATTTTCTTTGTTGTGAAATCCCGCAGTTTCTGTGGATTTTAACTGGCTTAAAGTGATGAACTATTTTTGATTAGGAATCAGCTCTTTTTATTCTGGTAAAACCCGGTATAAATTCACTCGAAATCCCGGCTTATTATAAAGGTTTTAACCAGAAAATCGGGCGATTTTGAGTATTTTTAATAAAAAAAAAAATTCTTTTTTTTTTTTTTTTAAAGGCAATAACAAATAGCATAACACAAACAGAAACCTTTAAAAAATAGTTACTGGATATCTCCCACTAAACGATATATTATAAATCGACCGCTTGTTCAGTCTCACAGTGTCCAATTTGGTTTGGTCAGACGTCAGCTCTGGATGGTTTTACTTGCACTTCCCTCATCCCAATTAATCAATTAACCCTCCTCATATAAATCAGTAACTTTATAAGAGCTTATTTTTTGACGAAAAAATACAAAAAGAGACTTTAAAAATTCCTGAAAATCTCTTTTTAAACAGTTTTTAAAATAATAATAATAATAATAATAATAATAATAATAATAAATAGACGTGAAATGCATGGCCTCTACATGTTTTTACTGTGTCCCACTTCTCCGCACTTTTACGCGCCAGCCGGGCCCTATTAATTTTTTCTTTTTAGCTATTAAACGGAAACAATTATTCCCTTGCAGTCCCTTATAAATTCTTCTCGGACCCATCTGGCCTGAACGAGAAGAGGAAGCAGCGGCGCATCAGGACCACGTTCACCAGCTCCCAACTGAAGGAGCTGGAGCGCGTCTTCGCAGAGACGCACTACCCGGACATCTACACCCGAGAGGAGCTGGCGCTGAAGATAGACCTGACCGAGGCCCGAGTACAGGTGTGCCGAACAGGCATTTAAATCTTCCGCACGACTTAAATACAGTGAAAATCAGGATATCTGGCAGTAATACAATGAGTACATTTCTTTATCCATCTAATGCCGTGTATTCGCCTCTGCGTGTTTCTGACAGGTGTGGTTTCAGAACAGACGCGCCAAGTTCCGTAAGCAGGAGCGTGCAGCCAATGCCAAAGCCAACAGCTCTGCTGGCACCACAGGCAGCAACACCAACAGCAGCTCTGGAGGAAAGAAGGGCGGGAGCCAAGATCTTCATCAGATGATGATGAGTCCAAAGAGTCCACCTGTAGCCCCACACCTGACAGCACGGCCTCCCTGCCAGGCTCAGCCAATGGAAACTTAGGGAGCCCTGCCAGCCTGAGCCCCAGTCCAGCTCCTGCTAACAGCAGCTACACCAACACCTCCAGCTCTCCAGTTCTCCAGGGGCTGAAGGCTCCCAGCTGGTCCAGTCTGGGACCCTCCAACCCAGCCGTGGCACAGCCAGCTGCCCAAACTCAGGAGATTCTGAAGGCCTGGCAGCCGGCGGACAGTATGACCGGGCCCTTCGCCGGAGTCCTGTCCTCCTTCCACAGAAAACCCAATCCCACCATCAAGACAAATCTGTTCTGAAGCACAGAGGAGGAGAAATGAGAAACAAACTCTAACCAAGAGGAGTTTCTAGCTTTTGTGGAGAGAGACAAGACTTCCCCATTAAAACACTGAGTCCACTGATGTAGTCTGCTGTAGTTCAGCAAGGCTCTCGGTTCTTCTCTAATTGACTCAGAAAATAAAATCACAGGTCTGCTCACCATCTGCCGTCCAAAAATATTATGCAACTGTGCACACTGTACCTGTAAACCTACCGTGACATGGGCAGTGTCCTCCCTTTCCTGCAATGACTCCACTCTCACTCTCAGATCAAACTAAGAGAAATACTCTATTTAATAATGTTACTATACAGGCCCTTAAACTGTTCACACTTCCTTTGTCTTTTCTGTCTTTCTTGTGCACTTACATTCCCACACTCACCGCATTGCAACAAACCCAGTGGTGCATGGCAGCAGCTCTGATGAGTATGGTGGTCAGGTACGAGTTTAAAGCAGAAATGCAAACATCACACTCCAAACTTTGCTGGGGAAACAAACTTTCACCCTCAAGCACAACTTCCTCTAAGCCCCCTGACACACAGGCTTTCACCAGAAGGACCAAGGTCCCCCTAAATCTTTTTGCCAAGCAGAGAGGGGTACCCCAAAATCCAATTAGACCTACTGGGTCTAGACCAGACACCTCCCCAGTTCACCTCATCCCCTCCTCCTTCATTACTGTATCAAGTCCCCCTGAATTCCACACTCTCTCTGTCCCATCATGCCTTTCTCTATCAAACAGTTTGTTAGACTTTT
Organism: Pterophyllum scalare; assembly: GCA_024447675.2. Taxonomy (NCBI): domain Eukaryota; kingdom Metazoa; phylum Chordata; class Actinopteri; order Cichliformes; family Cichlidae; genus Pterophyllum; species Pterophyllum scalare. Next base: position 49,368 of record JAMQGT020001453.1, on the reverse strand, counting down.
GCAAGGCAAAGAGTTGGAGAACTTAAGGTGTTTGACTCCATTTTTAGTTCACTTGCTGCTATTTCCTCCCCTGTTCTTTGTCTGGAGAGAGAAGCAGATTGTAGCCTGCATATTTAGCTAATTATATCGGACTTCTCCTACTGGACTGAAGTGAACACGTGTTTGTACAGCAGGCCTGAGTTAGGAACTCTAACAGGCTTACAACTCATGTGTTTCTCTCCCATAGGTGACACACACACATGTGGGATAATCTGGCAATACACTGAGAGAGGGAGTTTTATACTGTATGCGCATTAATACTCAGATTTTGTTCCTTCTTTTTTCTTTCTTTTTTAGCTTGCGAGAGTTGCTTGTAAATCACCTCTATTGCATTTTGATGACACTCACTGGTTTCTGAGGGAGAAAAAAATGTATTTATTAATATTTTTTATTATGTCAGTGAGAAACCTACACATTTATTTGAACTGCCCCATAACGTTTTGTGACTGTAAATTCTGTAATTAGTAATATAAATATTAGGTAGGCTTTGTTTTTTGTTTGGTTTTTTTTGCTTTACAGATCTGTTTCATTGCAGAGCACCTGTCTCACGGACCAACACGTCAGTGACAACTACGGACTGACAGAAAGCTCGAGCGAATGCGATGTTATAGCACTACTCTGAATATTCTAATAAATCTACATTATGGAGGCACTACCTGACGCGTGTAATGGTCTGGCTTCTTGTGTGTGGCATCATCATAGCAGTGTTTTGTATCATGTGCAGCGTCTACAGGTGATCATACAAATCCAGTTCTGAAAAAGTTGGGATACTGTGTAAAATGTAAATAAAAATGGAATACAATGATTTCCACATCTCAGAAACTCATATTTTATTCACAATAATGCCTTAGACTTATATAGCGCTTTTCACAGTACTCAAAGCTCTTTACAATTCTGTGCACCTACGGCCCCTCCGACCACATTCACACTGAGGGCATGTGGGTTAAGTGTCTTGCCCAGGGACACAATGACAGGTGGGGACTCGAACCCGCGACCCTCCGATTGTGAGGTGAGCACCTACCCACTGCACCACTGCCACCTGGAACACAAAAAACACATCAAATGTTTAAACTGAGACATTTTACTATTTCATGACTAATATCAGCTCATTTTCAATTTGATGGCAGCAGAATTTTTTTTTTTTTTTTGGTGGGATCTCAAAAATTTGCATCAGGCACAACAAGAAGCTGGAAAAGTGGTACTAAAAGGAAACAGCTGGAGGAACATTTTGCAATTAATTTTGTTAACTGGTAACAAGTCAGAGAGATGATTGGATATATTTTTTAAAAAAAACCTCATCTCAGAGAGGCAGAGTTTCACCAATCTGCAAAAGACTACATCTACAAACTGTGCAATAATTTCAGAATAATCTTCCTCAAAGTAAAATTGCAAAGATTTTGAATTTCTCATCATCTACACTGCATATTATCATCAAAAGATTCAGAGAACCTGGAGAAATCACTGTGCACAAGGGACAAGGCTGAGGCTCAGTATTGGATCCCTGTGAACTGCATTAAAGACAGGCATGACTCTGTCATGGAAATCACTGCATGAGCTCAGGAAGACTTCCAGAAATCTCTGTCTGTGAACACAGTTCACTGTGCCGTCCACAAATGCAGGTTAAAGCTCAATCATGCAGAGCAGCCAAAACTGAACATGATCCAGAAATACTCTCTCCTCTGGACCAAAGCTCATTTAAAATGCACTGAGGAAATACGCAAAATGGCACAAATCAAAATTCGAAATTATATTTTGGAAAACATGGATACCGTATCCTCTTGGACTAAAGAGGAGAGGGACCATTTGGCTTGTTATTAGCTCTCAGTTCAAAAGCCTGTATCTCTGATGGTATGGAGGTGCATTAGTGCACATGGAATTGGCAGCTTGGACATCTAGAAAGGCACCATCGGTACTGAAGGATATATACAGGTTTTAAAGCAACATATGCTCCCATCCACATGTCATCTGTTTCAGAGAAGGCCTTGCATATTTCAGCAAGACAATACTAAACTGCTTACTGCTTCAAGAGTCCAGGTGCTGAACTGGCCTGCCTGCAGTCCAGACTTTTCACCAACTGAAAACATTTGGGGCATCTTGAAATGAAAAATAGGACAAGACCCAGGAAGACTCAGGACTGCTGAGCAGACTGTTGGGCAGCTAGAATCCTCTACATTCCTCTCCCAAAAGCCCGGCAACATTTAACGACTATTGTTAAAAGAAGAGGGAATGCCACACAGTGGTCAAAATGTTGCTGCTATTAAAGTCAAAATGATGTTACTTTTCCTAAAGTTGTACATTTTCTCAGTTTGAACATTTCTTATTTTTTCTATGTTCTATCATGAATAAAATATGGGTTTATGAGATTTGCAAAACTTTGCATTCTGTTTTTATTTACATTTCGGTTTTTTTTTTGCAGTTGGGGTTGTAGTTAATTTAACTACTCAGTCTTTCCCCTTCTGTAGCAGGTCTACAGCTTCAGCTTTCCCTGCAGACGACAAAATAAGAGAACGAGTGACTCTTTAAAATAAGTAATGATATTAGATTTTAATTGAATAAAAATACAAGGGTGAACAACTTACATTAAGTTAACACAAGCAAAGTAGACTACATGAAGAAACAAAATGGAGTGTCAAACATAAGTATTTCCCCCCCTCCCACACACACACACCCACACAAACAAACACACACTCACACACACCACTGAGAACACTGAAGAGGCCCAAAAGGCTCAAAACGACTTTTTAGATTTAACACGTCTGTAGTCTGATCCAGATTCTCCGCGCTGTGACGGTTCGGCTGTTAAAGGATTAGAGGCATTGTAAAACACAACTCAGAGGTTGCACGTGAGTAACAATTCAGTGTTTTTGGGTCAAGAGGGGAGCTCTTCTGCAGGCGTGGATGAAGATTTTATTCGGAGAGTTAGAGCTGAATGTTTTACTGTGTAGGATTTGTCATAGTAAAAGCGCTGACATGAGAAAACACGACATTCACATCTTAGAAACCGTTGTAGTGTGATCCACCTTAAAAGAAGGTGTCAAGCATGTGGAGGTGAATTCCCATCTCTTTAAGCTTTTTTTTTTTTTTTTGTATTCAAAGGATATAAATTAGGAGCAAATAAAATTGACTTTTACCGGCTTAAAAACAAAACAGAAACAAGGATTTGACTAAGACGTGTAACCGCATTTACTGGCACGTTTTCGGTCTTGTGTTCCCAAGTTTCCAAAGTCAGGTTTGTGGAACAGCAGCGCCATCTACTGCTCACATCCGGGAACAGGCGCCCTCACGTCACACCTGACCCGCAGAAACCTGAGTTTTCTGTTTGTTATGTGTTAGATATAGCTGACATCGTCTCCCTTGCGTAGAAAATATGTCATAATCCTTAAGCTAGGCAATGTAAAACTAAACGTCATTGATGAAATAGAGGAAAACATTAAAAAAAACTGTTTTGGTGACAAATTAGTTAATGTATTTGGCTACATTAAGCAATTCCCTGTAAACTGCTTCATTTAGATTTTAAAAATGAAATGAGTAAAAATTGGTGACACATTTAAAAAACTTTTTCTGTAAATTAAAATTCAGCATCATCACAGAGAGATAACATGTGAGCATGAGAAATATATGTATATTTTTTCTGAAAGTTATATTTCACCATGGTGCAGCATTTATCACCTCATTTAGCCTCTTACTTTTATTGACCAATAAAGATTAATACTGACTGTGCCAATAAAATCGAGCTACATTTACTTAACTCACAAGTTTCTGAAAGAAAATGAATCATAACAACCTGTTGCAACATGCCAGCGTCAGATTAAAAGCTGAAGAGTCAGTGTCACACACAAAGAAGGTGCGTTCACAAGCTGACTGAAAACGCCGTCACCCAGAATGCTGTACCAAGGTGGAATAAACACCTTTACCTCTAAGGGGGTAATTTGGTTTGCTTAATATTCCCTTTTTCATTAAAAACATACATACTGACAGACACTCTGACAACACAGGCTGCCACTTTAACAAACAGAGGCCTGCACATCTTTACGTAAATACGCAAAATGAAAAATGCGAGTTTAGCCCACTTTAGCCTGGCTTTCTAGTTTCCTTCCTGTCACCACATCCTGCTCTCCTCATTACACAAGTTAAACGGTTCTTCTGCTCGAGCTGTGGGCCGACATTACTCTCAACCACTCTCTAATGATCCCTCACAGATGTCTTGCTGCGACTACGAGTGGGACGAAGAAAAACCTGAGACTCAGAAGAACCCAGTGTCGTTAAAAGAGTTTGAAGTGAGAGACGCAAAACAAAGTCACTGAGGAGTCTCTCTTTGAAAGTCACTGAGGAGCTTTAAGCTGCGTAACTCCAAAGTTAGGGATTCTCAGGATGAACGAAAACGAGCTTTAAATGCCCTCTTTAAGCTGCAGGTGACGGCACGACACACAAGACATCGGCTGCTCTACATGTGTCACATCACCAGGTCTGTCTGGTCTTCTCAGTGGATTTAAAGCCGAAGGTATGTAGTGATGCTTGAAGGACTGAAATGATTATCATTAAATAAGGCCACATGTATGACAATGACAACACACATACAGTACATGTGAAAAATCAAAGGATGTTCAGAAAGTGTTTTTGAAGGTACAAATGGAGTGCAATTTCTCTCAGAAGGCACAGTCTGGCATTGATTGGCACGTTCCAGCTCAGTTCAGTTCAGCTGAGAACTGGCCTGGTGTGGTACCAGGCTGGGTTGGACCAGTCACGGACCAGTTAGATAGTCTACTTTTGCTGCTGCTGCTGCTGCTGCTGCCTGAGGCTCTCAAGCAGGATTCGCTTGTGGGCGGGGTCGTGAACTCCCGCCTCCTCCAGGTCCTCCTCGGTGATGTCACTGGAAAAAAGTGAGAAACTAATGATGAAAAACTGCCTCAACAGAGCCAGCCAACAAGTTTTAAGTTAAATAAGTGCAGTTTGTAGAATACCACAGATACATGCTTACATTTTAATCCACCAAGGCATAAAAAAGTCTAGATCTCCATGTTACCTGAGGAACTCCAAATCGTCCCAGCCGTTGTGTAGAAGACCCTGCTCATACCTCTCCAGTCCAAGTCTCTGCAGCCACTCGCCCACTGACGATTCCCCCACAGACAGAGATGAACTACTGCTGCCCCAGAGTGCCTGCAGAGGAGAAATGCAATGCAGGAGGTACTAAACACTGAGCTTAAATCATGTCAGCTCATCACAGCTGCCACATCACTTATGCAAACAACATTACAAGATCAATTTAAAATAATAGAGCTGGGGGCTGGCTCTACTGCTCTTACTCCAATAATGTGGCACATCTTACAGTAAAATACTTTGAAACAGCTGAACGACTGAATTACATCCAAGATGAAGATACTTGTGGGGTTTTATTTTTGCAAAAACTGGGATTGCCTGAAAGAAAGTCACCCAAAACAGCCCCCAAAAGTCACAGCTTTACTCATGTTAGCCTCTTAAACTATTTTAAAATAAGCCACTGAGCAGAATTAACTCACGTCAACTGCTCACCTCCTCAGGCATGTCCTCAGCTATACTTTCTGTGATGGGATTTCTAGGTGGGAAGGTGCGGCAGGCATCCAGCCCTAAACCCATCGGCTGCCCTCTAAGAGGAGGCGGTGCCGAGGGGGCACGTGGAGGCTGTCCAAGAAACTCATTCTCACTCAGTGTCTTTGCCAAATGGAGCACGGAGCATGACTGGTCATCCAACGCCCCTCCTCCAACTCCTCCTCGTCTGAAACCTTCTCCAAGGGAAAGTGGGGGACCGGAGCCAGCTGTTGGGATCCTGACCTCAGCTAGGTCTGGGTAAAGGGGGCGAGGTTTGGGGAAGGGGGCCTCTGGAACCATCTCCAGGGCTCCCTTTGGTAGAGGAGGTGGGGGGAAGTCAGGAGGAGGTCGATTCAGTGTGCTTCCAACACCTCCTCCCTGTGCCCCCACCATACAAGCACTTCCATCATCTTCTGAGGAGCCCTCCTCGCTAATGACACGAACTGAGTGTCCTGCAACGGGTCTGCGTGGGTGAGGGGGGCCAGAAGCCACGCTGGGGGGTTTGGATCGTGGCCCGGCTGAGGGAGGAGGGGGTTTAGCTGCCTGGGGGTTGGCTGAGGTAGGAGATGGGAGAAGCTCAGGTGAAATGGCTGCAGCTGACTGGTTGGGAACCCCCTCCAGGATGTAGTAGGCAGGATTATTGTAGCTGTTCTTGCTGATAGATGGATCGGTGTCAGATGTGTCCTGTTTAGATCTTCATAAATAACACAAAAAACACACCTTTCTTGTTTAGTTTTTTTTGGTTGCAAAAACTCTTTTCATTAGCCCACATCAAGAATGTACACTGCTCAGAAAAGTAAAGGGAACACTCAACTAACACATCCTAGATCTGAATGAATGAAATATTCTCATTAAATACTTTGTTCTGTACAAATTTGAATGTGCTGACAACAAAATCACACAAAATTCATCAATGGAAATCAAATTTATTAACCAATGGAGTGCTGGATTTGGAGTCACACACAAAATTAAAGTGGAAAAACACACTACAGGCTGATCCAGCTTTGATGTAATGTCCTTAAAACAAGTCCAAATGAGGCTCAGTATTGTGTGTGGCCTCCACGTGCCTGTATGACCTCCCTACAACGCCTGGGCATGCTCCTGATGAGGTGGCGCATGGTCTCCTGAGGGCTCTCCTCCCAGACCTGGACTAAAGCATCCGCCAACTCCTGGACAGTCTGTGGTGCAATGTGACATTGGTGGATGGAGTGAGACATGATGTCCCAGATGTGCTCAATCGGATTCAGGTCTGGGGAACGGGCGGGCCAGTCCATAGCTTCAATGCCTTCATCTTGCAGGAAGTGCTGACACTCCAGCCACATGAGGTCTAGCATTGTCCTGCATTATGAGGAACCCAGGGCCAACCGCACCAGCATATGGTCTCACAAGGGGTCTGAGGATCTCATCTCGGTACCTAATGGCAGTCAGGCTACCTCTGGCGAGCACATGGAGGGCTGTGCGGCCCTCCAAAGAAATGTCACCCCACACCATTACTGACCCACTGCCAAACCAGTCATGCTGAAGGATGTTGCAGGCAGCAGATCACTCTCCACGGCGTCTCCAGACTCTGTCACGTCTGTCACATGTGCTCAGTGTGAACCTGCTTTCATCTGTGAAGAGCACAGGGCGCCAGTGGCGAATTTGCCAATCCTGGTGTTCTCTGGCAAATGCCAAGCGTCCTGCACGGTGTTGGGCTGTGAGCACAACCCCCATCTGTGGACGTCGGGCCCTCATTCCATCCTCACGGAGTTGGTTTCTAACCGTTTGTGCAGACACATGCCTCCAGCCTCTGGACACTACGCTGACAGACACAGCAAATCTTCTTGCCACAGCTCACATTGATGTGCCATCCTGGATGAGCTGCACTACCTGAGCCAGTTGCGTGGGTTGTAGAGTCCGTCACATGCTACCACGAGTGTGAAAGCACCACCAACATTCAAAAGTGACCAAAACATCAGCCAGAAAGCATAAGTACTGAGAAGTGGTCTGTGGTCCCCACCTGCAGAACCACTCCTTTATTGAGTGTGTCTTGCTAATTGCCAATAATTTCCACCTGTTGTCTATTCCATTTGAACAACAGCATGTGAAATTGATTGTCAGTCAGTGTTGCTTCCTAAGTGGACAGTTTGATTTCACAGAAGTTTGATTTACCTGGAGTTATATTGTGTTGTTTAAGTGTTTCCTTTATTTTTCTGAGCCGAGAAACAGAGGCTCTAATATAACTTGAAGAGTACCTTGCAGCAGTTTCCTCCTTGCTGTTCCTTTCTCCCTCTTCACTGACCTTTCCCAGCTCTCCATGCGGTTTACGAACCACAGATGGCCTTTTTTTTTTTAAAAAAAAACAAAAACAAAAACATCATAACAAGTTATCAAGTGGGACAAAAGAGAGAAGCCAGAACTGTTTCGGGACATTCCTAACACAAGGTGGAGGATTTCAGAATCAACAAATGCACACATGAAAAGGGGCTGCACCCTACACACAAGTGTAACTAACTTTTCTAATAGGTATGAATGCTGTTTAAACATGTGATAATGGGATTTCAGATGTGTAGCATAAAAGATTAAAACAAACACGTGGTTTAAAGTGTGTTTTGTCTTATTAAGTAAGACTGCGCAGGATAATCAAGCATCATCTCCAAAAGGTTTTTCTTCTTACCCAGGATTATGCAGATATTCAATATAATACACATATGCATGTAAATACATAGACTATATGGACAAAAAGGCAGACTGCACGGCTTGGTGCTTGATTTTATACACCTGTGGCAATGGGACTGAACCTGAATTCAAAGATTAAGAGGTGTGGGTCAGAACTGTTTTCCATTTAGCGTACACATAAAAAGCTGCACTGATAAATGAACACATAAGAGCAGTGGTGCTGTAAACTTTTAACTTGGAACCACTTCATCAGAGCTTTTCCAGGACAATGCCCCATGCCAGTGACCACTTTGTGGTTTGTCTCTCCTCGGGCCACTTATACTCACCACTGCTGAGCCAGAGAAGTCCACAATCCCTACTGTTTCAGAGGTGCCCTGACCCAGTCATCTAGCTACAACAATCTCGTACTTGTCCAGCTGTTAAACGACTTTTGTCAACATACTCACTACAAGAGCTTTGTCCCTTAAGATTTTAGAGCATCAATATTTAGGTACACACTACCAGGTTACCAACTTATGCTATGCAAAAAAAAAAAAAAAAATCCCCACTGATGTGTGGGAACCTTAATCCACCTTTACTCTAAATCAAAACCAAGTGGAAAAAAGTCAAGTGTACTGACTTTACATACTCATGTCCCGATCTGGATACCATAGTAGATTTCCCTTTAGGGCCACTTGTCTCATCCTTATCCACACTGATCCACTCTGAAACACAGCAACAAAAACAGTTTTAGAACTAAACACGAGGCACTTACAATCCTACATCTATCACTTGAACAATTCCTGTCTGCAGACAGGAATTGTTCAAGTGATGGATGTGGCAAACTTAAAAGACATTTAATTCTTCTCTCTTTGCAGGTTACAGGTGTTAAGATGTAAAGTGCATTACCATACAGTCTCTCCCTGGTTCCCATCCTTTCAGAGGGCACTCTTACTCTCATGGACCCTCGGATATTTCCTGTTTCCTCCCCACGGTGAGACAGGTAGGTATGGAATTGCTGTGCTGTGCTGCCAATCATTGACTTCAGAGCCAACACACACTCTCCTAACAAGAAGGACCGCACACATGGGGCTGTTTGTTAGACTACAGTAAACTTGATTACTTTTAAACTTCAAAAAACCACAAGCACAGACAGACAATCTCCATACCGTACGACTCATATCCATCCAGTGATTTCACTGTTAACAAGAGATGTTGATCCTGCAGGTACTCGATCTCTGATAGAAGAGGTTTGAGTGTCGTTAACTGCTTGTTGGACCAGCCCACACGCAGAAAGTTGACGTTATCGCTGCTCTGACTGTCATTCTCATAACTCTTCTTAAACTCTATGATGAGAGAGAGAGAGAGAGATATGCAGGGCAGAGAGGTTGGGGAAGAGGATAAAGGATAAAGGGAACGAGGTGTGGAAAAAAAGAGGAGGGAGAGATTTCAGGTTTCCCTTGCATTTTATTCAAAAGTACATGGTGGACAGGTGGTAGGGGTGCAGCACAGGTCAAAAATGGATTCTAGTTTAAAGGTATACTGACTGCCTGAAATAGGGAAGGAGGGAGAAAGATACAAAAAGAAGAAGCACACAGTTTTATTACACCTATTTCCGGGTCCTGTTGCTGTACCGTAACTCCATCTTTATGTCTGTGTGAATGAATGAGTCACTGCAAAGGTGCATTCATGTTCACCTCACCTTCCAGACAAGTGGAGTAAAATTCAATGAAGAACTTGGTCCTGCTCGCCGTTTTTACTATGGCCTCGATGCTCTCAAACTCGATGTACGCCTGCTCTGAAGACTTTGGCAAACCTACACAGAAACAGGTGGACAGGAGGGAGGAGGAGGAGAAGGACAGAGAGAGAGAGAGAAAGACCTTATGTGGGTGGTGGAGACTGGAATGTACCAAGGGTGGAAACCAAATCAGTAATTTACTTTTAAATGTGAGCTTTAGCACAAAGAAAAAAAAGCAAAACACAAGAGGAATGAGTCAGAGGTATAAAAAAAAACACAAAAACAAAACAATAACAGCACGCAAATCCTAAATCTTGTGAACAGAAGATTGAGGGCAGAAGAAAGAGAGACAAAGTGAGATGAGGAGCAAGAGCAAGTGACAGAAGGAAGGGGAAAAAAAAGCCAGAGTTAAGAAAAAAAGTTATATCACTTGTACCTTTTTTGGAGACAAACTGGGAGGTCACCCCCACCTCGAACGTAGCAAATACAGGGGAATGATCACTGGTCACTATATCATCTGTACAGCCTGGCAAAAAAAAACATTTATTTCAGTCTACTGAGCTTCATTATGAGCTGTATAGATGCTGAGGTGAAATTATGAAGAGATTTTCTCCTGATGCTCTCACCATAGGAGTTGCAGACTATGTGTGTTTCTGGGTAAGACTTCCACAGGATCCTATCACACCAGGATGGAACATTAGTCCTCATCTGGGACAGACAGAAAAGCAGAATTATCAGGATGAGTCACAAGAACAGGAAGTATTTTCCAGACTTGGACTAAGTCTGTCTGTGATTTTAAGTAAGTGAACATACCCCTGTGGCCTTCTGCTTCTGCCAGACATACGTGTCCCTTGAGCCTCGTTCGTAACGGTAGGTGGGCGGGAACGAGATCTCTTCCTCCGCTGCACGCACAGAGACACATCGACTTCAGCAAAGGTTCAAAGTGTAGCATTTCACAACAATAAGTATAAATATGAAGAAAATGGACAACTGAGACAAAAGATGAGCTTCTCCCTCCTTTGTTTTTAAACAGTCAGATTTGACTGTTTGTGCTGCTACTTTTTGACATATTCACAACATTTATGCCACAGAGTGACCAATGACGACCACTTTCTCAGTAATCGGTTTGTATTTTAAGAAGGACGAACACTGAGTAAGAGAAAAGATCTTTTTCAGTTACCCATTTATCAGCCAAAAAGGGACTATAAACCAAAATAATCCAAGCAATATGACACAGTCACTCATCACAGTGTTAGTGGAGATCTCAATATCTCTAAATAAGATGAAATAATGCTTTAAAAGTCTTTATAGTCAAAGTTTCAGCAATGAATAGCCCGAATCACCCAATTCAGAAGCTAAGACCATGCACCCACCCAACAGTTTGGATCAATCATTGACAATAAAGAAAGGATCCAAGTTCAATTCCAGTGAAGCAAAGGTCAGCAAACAACCAGGTCTTGTTTACTTTCTCTGTATAAATCATAATTATCCAACATATTATTATCCACATTTTCCCCCCTGGTTGTCCACACCCCTCCTGCAGTGGCTCTGTGCCCCACTACGAGGGCCGAGCCCACAGTTTAAGAACCACTTCAGTCCAGAAAGAAAACCAGAGGTGAACCAAGGGAACAACAAGAGTGCTGAGCAGGTGCTTTTTGCCAAGTATGAGTCATCCCTTCAGCTGTATTTACAAGCCCACTAAAACTCTGTTTTAAGGACAGGAGTCTTTTGTTAGTGTTGAGATTGCACTGTTATTAACCTTTATTTCTCTACATTTAAACACATCCTGCTCTAACTCATGAGGACATTCATAACCACCACTAACCAAAGCGCAAAAAGACTTTATTCTTCTCCCTCTCCAGGTTGAGCTGGTCCACTTTCAGCAGGGGATCAAACTCCTTCCTGTTAATGTAGTTTAAAATCTCCTGCACACACAAACACAAACACGATCAGAAAGGGATGTTTCTTCCACGTTTTGGAGGCTGTCTGCCTGTGCTTGTCTGTGTGTGCTTTGCTTCACCTGTATGTCCATATCCAGCCTGTAGTTGAGGTCACCCAGCCAAAAGAGGTGTGTGAAACGCAGCGAAATGTCAAAGGAGCTCAGCTGTTTGTCTCCTAGTGAAAGCAGTCGCAGGATATCAAGGTAGTTCTGGTTCCTCCTGGAGGGTTCAAAGGTCACATGTACCACAGGTAAGAAGAGGTAAAAAGAGAAATGTCTGCTTTTTAAAAATAAAATAAACGTTTAATAAAATATAATGAAAAACCAAAGCAAATGAACACTTCAGACAGTAAAACTGTTACACAAGGTAGTTACACTACTATGATAAAAAAAAAAAAGCACACCATCTTCCAATTATTATTAATATTACACAATGTCATTTATTGAACAAACAAAAAATATGCCAAAATGCAGAAGCAGCGTGCAAAAAACTAAGTACACCTCACATTTGGCTCTACAATACTTTGGTATACAAAGGAGTTCATGGTCGACTCAATGACTACAACTTGTCCAGGTCCTGTTTCCTGTGAAGACAAATCCAAATCATCACCCCTCCACCACCGTGCTGACAGTCGGCATGAAGTGTTTGTGCTGTGGCCAAACATCTCCACTTTGGTCTTGTTTGTCCCAAGGACATCGTTCTAAAAGTCTCGCAAACCCAAGCTGTGCTGTCCTGTTCTTTGAAGAGAGAAGATGCTTTCTCCTGCTAATCCTCCCAAACAAGCCGTACTCGTTCAGTCTGTTTATAACTGTGATGTCATGAACTTTAACATTTAAAATGCTAACTGAGTCTGAGATGTAGCTCTTGGATTTTCTGCAGCTTCTTTGAGCACTGAACGGTCTGACCTTGGGGTGAATTTGCAGGGACATCCACTCCTGCTTTCAGCAATCTAATGTTTTCCACTCGTGAATCTTTGTAATCTTTCTCACTGTAGCATGACAGATTTCCAAATTGTTTGGAAATGACTATAAAATTCTTCCCAGATTGATGGGCAACCTCAATTGCTTCTTTAAGATCATTGTTGATGTATATCCTCTTTGACATTGTGTTAACACACAGCTGAATACCCTAGACCCGCAAACAGCCAAAAGATCTGCTTTTGTAGAGATTCTCACACTTGCTGATGATCAGTTAATCAAGTGCATTTGATTCGCAGCACCTGGCTGCTACTTACCCTCTTAACTCCTTATGGAAGAAGAAAGGGTGTACTTATTTTTCACATACTGCTTCTGCATTTTGGATTCATTTTTTGTTAAATAAATAATGATGCAGTGTAATGTGTCGTGTGTTGTTCAGTTCATTGAGGTTGCTTTTACCTAATTTTAAGACCTGCTAAGAACCAGATGATTTTCATTATTTCAGGATACATAAAACCTTGAAATTGAAAGAGGGTGTACTTTCTTTGGACATGTAGGAATTCTCTGCTGTGGATCTTGAGAGGTTAGAAACGAAAATATATCATATTGTGGATCAGACTATCGCAGCTACCTGGCAATCTTCTCATTCCCTGATGTCAAGTGACAGTTGACAAAGCCGAACGACGTCCCGTTGAACATGAAAGACACACCCACTGCTCCTTTGTTACCTAGAAACCACCCAAACAAACATTTTATCAAAATACACAATACAAAAATAATTAAGCACAATTTGGAGCTAGTAACTACTGGCAGACATTACTTAACAGAAACATTTAAATGACACAAAATCATTGGGGATCTATTCATTCTAAAATACAAGCCAAAATGCAACGAAAACCTCCAGTTTGCTGAAAAGAAGGAAAATCTGGCTTCTTTCTCTTACAATTTTATTATTGTGAAAGTTTAGATTTGAATTAATATTTGCTTACTAATATAAATCACACTTTTTCATCATAGTGCAACCAACAATCAATGTAGTAATAAACATTGCTCAATTAGGTCATTGTTAAGAAAGGAAATCAGGGTTATTTCCTCCTACATTTGAATCAGGAAGCAAGGCATGAGAAGGAATAACAAAGACTGAATCCAGAGCACTGCCGTTACCCAGCGTATTGGCGATGCCAGTCTTGACACTGGACATCCCGACATGGCTGATCCGATTCTCGTGTTCAGGTTTTACCAACACAGCAAGTTTAATGTTCCACAGAGTCTGCACGGCAATCTACAGACAAGAACAAGATTGCAATGAGGAACCTACAGTCACCATTTCTGCTTTCACACAGTACAAAAATAGCTTTTTTTCCCCTCAATGTCAGCTTTGCCTTCTTAACCTTCAAGTGACCAAGTGGGGTCAAAGTTATATAATTACATGTGTTGTTATGATATTTTTTGAACTGTAACAGTCTTTCCTGTCATGAATTTGTCAATCTTATAGGAACTGATGGCGGGGTTAAAAGAAAGTTGTGTGAGGTCATTCATGACCTCAAAAATTGAAAGGCTTTGGCATTATTGTATTTTGATGGTAATAACTGCATAATTAGGCATTTCAATAAAACAGTTACAATTTCCAGATATTTTAGTGATTGTAATAGTGAGTGTTTCTGAACATACCAAAAAAAAAAAAAAAAAATCTACAAACAAAACGTTTGGCACGATTTGAAACAGAAGCAGCCATCAAGTCTATATTTTGGTGTTGAATTTATACTAGTATATAATTAAAGGAAATTAACTCAAACATACCTTCAGTTTTAAAATGTTTCTTTCATAGTATTATTGAAACAAAGAAAATTTGTTTTGAAAGAAGGATCAGGCAAGAAGTATCCAAAACAATTCTATTATGGTCATAAAACTAGTGTTTTATAACTTCTTTTTGCAAAATAATGCATTAGAACATTTGAGAAAATGTGTCATAGATAAAGGAAACAGAGCCATTTAAAAAAAATGTACTCCTATAATGTATCAAATATAACCGTCATCTTAGGAGCTAAAATAGCTTGGCCGCCTCAGGGTTAACCACATCACCTCCTTATTTTCTTCATACACATTCATCAAGCCATAAACAGACTGGCCTTCTTTCCTTACCGGCTTATAATCCAGTTCTGTCTGTTCTTTCAGCAGAGCGCGCAGTGACTCCACCCACTCCCGTTCGCACACTGAATTTTCCTGGGATCCAAACACATACAGGTCATGAGGGATGGTGACGGTCATCTCGTCCAGCGTCTTCCCAAGACCGCGACACAAGACCCACGAGGCCACATTTTTAGGTGTAGGCACGGATCCTAAAAAGAACAAAAAAGGCTGCCTTTTTGTTACTTTTTCTTTGAACATTTTCAAATGTATGATCAGTCAGTATTTGTAGCCAGTAAGAGGAGTTATGTGGTACGACTAACCCATATTCCAGGTGCCTATGAAGATGGAAATCATGTCTGGCTCATCCTGATTGGAATGTTTGTTCTTCATCAGCTGCAGCAGCTGGCAGAAAGCTTCCCGCTTCTGATACAAACACGCACATCAGTGAATGGATGATGCCATTGAGGGACCTTTCAACATCTTCAGTGTATATATTCTATACACTCACCAAACACTTCACTGATTAAACCTTGCTAGTACTGGGTTGGGCTCCCTTTTGCCTTCAGAACTGCCTTAATTCTTTGTGGCATAGATTTATCCAGAGAACTGCTGCGCACTAGATACTTTTATTTTGGACTGTTCTCTGTAAACCCTAAAGATGGTTGCGTGGGATAATCCCATAGATCAGCAGTTTCTGAAATACTCAGACCAGCCCGTCTGGCCCCAACAACCACGCCACATGCAAAATCATGTAAATCACCTTTCCTCCCCCATTTTGATGCTCGGTTTGAACTTCAGCAGGTTGTCCCGATCATGTCTAAATGCCTAAATGCCTTGAGTTGCTGCCAAGTGATAGGCTGATTAGATATGTGTGTGTGAACACACAATGAACAGCTAAACAGGAGTGGACAGTCTCAGTGGAAACTGAATCATAGCAGAGAATGGGATATGGGTCTGTTTAATACATCTGGCATCGTTACTGCAAATCTGATTATGTACTTAGGCAAAAAAGGGATATGGGATAGCATTTCTGTCCCAGTTTGAATCTTGTATGCTTGCAGTGGTGTTTGCCCCACCAAGTAGCTGTAAAATACCAGGTTTTCTTATGCGTAGGAATTATTTATTTCAGATAATTTATGTATCTATTTGTTTCTTGTGTACAGACCTTGGCACTAGCAAAGATGAAGTCTTTCCTCTGGCTCTTGTCCTTCTCCTTCTCAAACACAATGCCCAGTTTATTCTGCACCCGCTGAGACTTGATCAGCTGACGTACTGAAAGACACAGAGACAGGCGAACAGACCGTGGTTTACAGATGAGAAGTTGCAGATAAATTTAGGAAAGAAAAGGTCATGTAATAGATTTGGAGGATTAAAGAAGATTAAAGTTGAAAAAAGGACAAAGTAAATTAAACAGAAGACAAAATAGAACAAAAGCTGCCAACGGTGGCATTAAACCAAAACGGATATCATGAAGAATATTATGTTATATGTGTTATTTAATCTCTTTCAGTTCACATACATTTAAACTGGTTTCATGGTGGGATATATACACAAACTGGCACACTATGCCATTGCAGAGACACATCATCTCACCATAAATACAACTCAAATATCACAAACACTTTTATATACTTTTATAACATGCATTAACAATCATCATCAGGCAAAAGAGCAGCTGTTCTCTTTCACACAGATAACATCAGTCTGGGTGGCTTAACTCAATTTGCTCTGTAATTTTTCTCAAGATTAATGTCACAGTTGAAGAAATACATTTTTTTTTTGTTTGTAAATGTTGCCCTAGTCCTCACTTTTGTCATGTGTGTAGGTGACCCAGTCTTCCTGATTGTCCTTCATCTTCTTCATCACTACCAGCCTTCCTCCCTCTACGTCCACAGACAACGT